>JAQGBW010000993.1:0-30862 GCA_034698625.1 Julus scanicus | reverse complement strand
TTTGGGAATTTCTCCCATCCGTAAAAATTCCCACCGACCTCGACCTGGGAGCGAACCCAGCAACTTAGGATCGAGAGGCAAGCACGTAACCCACTCGACCATCGGCGTCGGCATAACCACATATACCGTAGTGTGTCAACTGTTAAAAGATTTAAAATAGAGTAATTTGAAAAAGTTATAACTTGGCAGGGCGTCACTGAATATATTTATTAATTATAATAAAAATTTATGAAGCCTGACATTAACAAGGTAATTTAATACTGAATGTCACGCTGTTTTAGTAGGCGAGCCTAACAATTCGCGTTTATAAACTACTGCGAATTTCACGAATCAGGGATTCTAAATAAAATTTGTAAAATAGAACATAGTTCTACTACATCCCTAAAAAATCAAAATTCTAATATGTAATGTTAAAAACTGTTCATTTGCTCCATGTTTAAGAGGACCTCACTAAATTAAAATTACAAACTATATAAGCAATTCGCTGTGAAAGGTCTGAGAGGTCCCAAACATTCCCTGCGTTTTAGACATCTTTTTTGTATTTTATATATAAGTTTGATGTGTTCAATTATAAACACATTCTTTAAAATTAAAATGATTATGACTGGAAAATGTCATGATCGTCAGACTTCAAAGTAGCTTTGAACGTAGTTTTTCCACTCGTGTTCTTATAAACACGAGTGGAAAAGCAATTTCCTGTTAACAATCAAGTTTACGTCGAGAGATGATATCAATTTAGAAATTACTCCGTATCTGCTTGAACAAGGATCTCTTGAGGGATGAGGAATTTAATAATTTGTTGAAAAAATAAAATAAATGACCATCCGTATATTTTCTATAATTTGAAGATCTGGAAGTATTAAGTTAAAATGAGGACAAGTTAAGATGAAGATTATTTTTGTTTTTTTCGATTTTTTCAGAAAATAGTTCCAAATTGACCTGACTGTTAGACTGAGTTATAGTTGCCAAGTCATGATGAAATGGATTTCACCCCTATGAGAAAATATTGCATTCCATTATTCTGTATACTTTATGAGTTGTGGTAATCCATCTAAAACGTTTTTTTTGAATGTTTGGAGGCAATATGTGACTTAGACGATTGAGCCTGGTATATAAAATTTTTTTCAATGGAATTTTATAAATTTCATTTCGAATATATACATTTTAAAGCAAGCACAGGTGTTTGATATGATGCTGGTAGAATATAAGTTAAGCACATGGGAATTGCAAGCTCAAAAATGATGGACACAAATTAGGTAATTTATCATTTCGAACATCTACTAATTATGAAAGTCATGAAAGATTTACCAAGATAAAATGCAACTTTTTATCATTATCATTATGCTTCAAATTAGTTAAGTACACAACTCTATATGGAATGCATGCCGATAATACACCATGTAGTATAACCAAATCGCTATGATAACTATTGGATTATTTTTGGCAGAAAAGAAATATATGTACAGATATGGATTTATGCTGAAAACACTATTTTTCGCTTGAGTGGTTGGCAATGAGGCTAAGCGCAACTGTGCAAGACAATCATAAGAAGATTATAGATAATATCTTATAATATACCAAAAACCCTTCTACGTCAGCAATCAATTGCATATAAAATAAGAGCATTATTTGCCTCCTTGGTTATTTTTTGTTGTCGGTTCACTTGTGGTTTCACGTAATGACGTCATGGCACCTTGATTGCATTTAGTGAAAAGCGTACTTTATCAGAAAACAGCGTAGGAAAATGCAGAGTTGCACAAATAATAAGCCCTTCTCTTATGTGTTCTGCGTATAATGTCAGAACTACCATAAAACTGATTTGAAATATTTTACTCATAGATAACAATACGATAAGGATGTACTAGCAGTTTGAAACTTTAGATACTTGAACTAAGCTAATGATAACTATAGATTATTGAATATCAAACAACTGCAGCATATCTATAATAATCGAATAGTGATATACTTGACATTTTTCAATAAATGTGCAAGGAGGTGAAAGTATGTCCGAGTTGTTAAGATTTGCATGGCAAAATATATTAAAGACTTTTTTGTTGAGTTTCATTGCGTTTTCAAATGGTGATCAAATTCATAAATTTCCGAAAAAAAACAACTCGTATATATAGCAAAAATGCTATGATTTTGACTGTCAGTCAATATTGGTAATATACGCATAGTTTGTGTGAATATGTGTATAATTTTTCCAGACTTTTTTGGATTGTTTCTTACACTTTGTTTGGTGAATTTCAAACATTTAAACATTAAATGTATAATAGTAACTGTTTAAAATAAGTTAAAAAAATCGACAAGTTTGTGAAATATGCCAAAGTTATTTTTGAAAAATGTGCAAGCGTCCTATATATTGGCCACTCACTGTTATTCCAAAGTGTTGTGGATACCCTGTTGTTGCTATGTTCCCATATCGACCAAAGGGAATTCGAATAAGATTGACTTTTATTCGTTATGTATACGTCAATTTCGACCCCAAGATACTTACTTAAAAATTTCAATATTGAAGTGGACTACTGAATTCACCACGAGTCTTGGCCTCTAGTCTCTGTAGGGTGGAACAGATTTTGCTTTCAAAGTTTATGCCACACACGCTTCTGATTCAAGAAAGGTGACAGACATGCGACAAGGCGTGATGGGAACAGAAATTTTAAACCGAAAACTAGAAGAATCACCTGAAATGCACACCATGCAAGACAGCATACTGCATTTCAAAAAAGTCCGACAATGCTACTTGTTTCCAAACAGATGATGCATATTTCCCAGCCAAAAGCTAAAATTTCCCAAACAATCCAATAATAACAATTGCAGCATGCATCTTTATAAATTATAACACCTTACTTTTAAACTGATGTAAATTTTACTTTAATGGAAAAATTAATACGTTTTATGTTTCTGTAAACAACAGTTATATAATTTAATAGTCAATGAAATGTATAAAATACGAAATTTTATTTTATGGATTCTAAGTTGTTGCTATGCTAGTACATTAATAACATCCAAAACAGAGTAATTTTATTATTATTACTTTATTCACAAACACAGCAAGTGCATTAGGGATAACGTCTGTTTCCCCTAAAAGTTACATTGAGTTACATTTTTAAAAGTTACATTGAAATTATTTTTCTTTCTTAAATTGTTAATAAACAATTTATAACTGCTTTCTTCCTGATTTCTCAACATCGTTAAGAACATCATGGTATTCGTTCAATAACTGCGAAATATAAAGTATGATGCACCGGTAGATTTAAAAATAAAAAGAACCACTGTACTTGAGGAACTTTTTTCTGCTTCCCTACATATTCACCAAGCGGGCTTTATATCCAGAGGCGGCACCGAGTTATTTTCTTACGTGCCACCCTGCACATCCACTCGTGTTTCCAAACACACAGTGATATTTTTACGAGGGGGCATAAACAAACACTGTATACACACACAAATACACACACTTCTTAACAACTGTCTTCCAAAGAAATTTACGAAAATGATGCTAAATCTCAGACTCTTAAAAGGCGGTCTTATACCATGTCCACTGCCTCCCGTTTTACGACCTAAAAGAACACATTATTCCACATGTTTCAGAACAATGTACGAATTGCATCCCCCATTTGCTTGCTGCTTGACGTGTTATGCTATTTCCAAACGTGGGTCATAAAAAAAGAGCTGAATCTCGACTATCTTAAAGTCTCAACAGGATATTACGGAGCAAACATATTGCCCTTTTAATAGACGCGAGATGTATAATGGGTTCCCATCTCCGGAAGACTTGTATACATGACAGGAATATGATATTTTCATAACTGAGACTACAACGTATGATAAATTCTTCCTTCAGAGAATTGCTTCCTTGGGCCTCATTTAATCATTGTTTATTTTATATTTGCTTTATACACACCAAAATCTAGCTTTAATGGGAACACAACAGTGTGTCTAATGAATGATTAAATGAAAAAAACAGGAAAATGGTTATTAATATTTTATATCAAATAAATATATATCACCGCTACTACAACTTATTCCTTGTTACAACTAGTCATATTATTATAACACTTCCACCCTTTAGCATTGTGTTACATCATTTACATAGTGCAGGTTGTTCAGTCATATGTACAGTAAGTACATTATATACAGTATTAAACATGCACATGCCAAAGACACTGTCAAAAACGTATCAACTGTTACCCTAATATGAAAAATTGCAATGCAAACTATGAATACGTTTATCGTAAAAATCAGAAGAAAAAGTATATGTATATTAAAATAGATGAATATACATATTATAGAGTTGCCCCCACAAAGGTTTTTAGTTTATAGATGTTAAAGTTATATTTTATAGATGAAATATGTATATCACTTACAATCGAACTTCTAATAATAACAATGCAAGTTTTGCAGTTATATTGTTAAGTATCGAGCGATGTTACAATTTTCATTGACTATTCTTTAAGCAGAAGGTCAAAAGCATGATACACGACATCGGAAGTCCTTTTCGTGAAAAAAAACCTCATCTTATCAAAGCAGGTCAAGATTCTACAAAACGAAAATAGTGAATTTATTACCTGTAAATCGAATCGAGGTCCATGATTGGAAATTTTTTTAGAAAATGACCTTTAGAAACCCTTGTCCAAAATCGAAAAGAAACCACGTAAAGTTGAATTGCGACTGTTTCGCTTGGTATCCTTTACACCAATATAGGATGTAGCCCCTGTTCTCAATCTCTGCCTTATCTTTAGTAGGCCTTCCTAACACTAAAACTAGACAAGCATGAATTGCGCTACATTATATCGACTACTGCATGCAGTACAATGGTACAGCAGGCCACAACTTGTCAAGTTGCGTTCTTTGACATTTATACGGCCGGACATCAGCACTTCTTTGTCCATAGAAATTACGAGGGAGCTAAAGCGCGATGAATTGAGATACCCCTGCGTTTTTTAATAAAGATGACCCGAATAATGGAAAGCATAATGATGATATGAGATTGCCATAATTTAGTGCACGACAAGCAAAGTGGAACGCATGAAGAAAATTATTATGAGGCGTCATGTTTTTCGTGCATTATTATATGATATAAAAGACCCAATGAATGACATTGTTGCCTTCCTTTCTTGGACAAATACCATTCTGACATTTGAGTTGCTCTGAAGTAAAAGAAGTCTGGCATTTAAAGTATACTGCATGCAAAATTTGACATTGTTAATTAATTCATCCATTCAGACTCAATCATCACCATCAAGTGTGAATGAACGAGATAGATGCAATATCATATCTTGATACAGGTGTATAATGAGTTTGGTTTTTCCTGTGAACTATAATATTTTTCATATTTTAGCTCACAAATACATCATAAATTACAATGAATTTTGGGTAACAATGATGACTATTGCCTTTTGGGTGTAACATCCCTTTGCCTTTTAATTTCCAAATGTGAAAATTCTGAGTATAAGAATTAGGTATAGTTTTATTTATATCTATACATTAAATTCTACGTCATGTACATAAAAAGAATCATAAAAAATGCAATTTCTATTTATCTACCCTTAAATTCAAACAATAAAATAGATGAACGGATCTTTTAAGCTTTCGTTTATTAATATAACATTATGCTTAAATATACTACTTAAGCAAAAGGTGCTGTTTAGTGCCAATTTGAAGTTTTATCTACATGCTTCCAATGTTAAAGTTGCGTGATCTGTATGTGCCTACATAATTAACTATATTTCTGCAATCATTGACGTCTGAGAAATTACGTTATAAAGCCATTTGTCAGTTTTAGAAATCCATTTAACGCAGCACCTATACATAGTATTTTGATCAAATTATTTTAAATCGTCTTTCAGGCAATAAATTATCCGAGGAAATTAAAGTGGGTGCATATGCGTCCAAAGTTATTTATTAGCCAATTCCAGTGAGAACGTATGCAAACTACTTTAATTTAAATATCAGCTTATACCGTATAAATTTAGCAGTTGCTGGCTTAGGGCTGGCTAATAAATTACTGTGAGTTTTATGCATTTACATTACGTAAGCATGATCTCGTACATTATTCAATAGGCACCTTTCCAAACGCTTGATCATTTGACAGGTTCTTGCTTGAGTGCAATTTAAACTTGGCTTATTGTCTTGTCGAAAATGCAAGTCAATCAAAGAGTACATGCTTTCTACGCCATTGCCTTTAGCATTTATGAGTCTAAGAAATTATATTGATTGGTACTTCATAACGTCAAAAATTTGGATAAAAAAATTAAGAATTTATGATGAGCCACATATCCAAAATCAGTTAAAAATCTTAACGCGAATTTGTTTTTAAGCTATTCGATTATTCATGAATTCACAGCGGGTACTCTATCATGGGATTATATTTGGATGATGACAGGATAAAAGCATTTCTGGATAAAATTGACCAGAACTACATGCATATGTGAGAATGAAATGTTATAGATATTGGCTTTTGAGCTGTTGCATAAGTGATCGACAACAAGTTTAATTATCCAATATACTATGGTCAAAAACAATTTAATTAAGCCACTCAATGATAACTAAGGTTAGGAAGTCTAGAAAGTTTAAGTAGATGTTGTCTTCAATGCTGATCTTAATGACACTGACATTTTCAATTAGGTCCAAATTAATTTTCAAGTTCATGTAAGAAATTGTTAGTGTTACTTATCTAGAAAAATATTTGAATCGATATTAAACTTCGAATTGCTGTCATAGTCACATCTTCTTTATTTTCTATGAATTGAAGTTTAACCAAAACTTTCTTGGAAACACCAGTGTGCGCAATTTCAGACAATGGACAATATATGATATCTAAAGTACAATAGACGCGTGAAAACGAGCAAATCGCGTAATAAATATGCTTACACTAGCAACATTATCTTATTCAATACCCAGAGAATGCATTACGACCTAAATGGAGTAACACAAAAAGGTAGTCATACAGGGTTTTGATCTGCCTATACAGCAACCAAGTATTATTTATGAATGTATATGTATCGGTGAAGAACCAAGCATACTATAGATCCAATTTACTATCATAAACTTATCATAACTTGATCTATATTAAATGGTTCACGCTTTTCAGACAGTACATACGAGAGAATAGTGTCACTTTTATTTGCTACGTTGCAATTGCGTGTTTCATGGTAGTGAAATGTGGAAAAGTGTCAATTTGGCACAGACAGGGGACAAAAACACGGTTTCAACCCTCTTCACCCCTATGTTTCTATTCGCGAAATGCATTTCTCGTAAGCTGATCATTTATTAGATACAAAGGCTCGTTACTTATAAAATTGTAAAGGTGCGTGACGTGCATGATCTTTTTGTGGCATTTTCGCAATGTTCATTTCATGGGATATTAGCATAAAGACCTCGAAAAAAAAGTTAAAGAATTTCATCATGCATTGCTATGCAAACTGCAAGTTTGGAAATAGAGCGAAACGAGAACCCAGTTTTAAGACCATATACGAAAGGCCGCTGGGGGGTTGATTAAAAACGAAACGTTGTGTACAGCTTTTACATAATACTATAACATGTGAACACTACAAAATAAAACTATCAAAGAATAACCTAAGGACGAAAATTGCTTTCAGAATTTTTTGAACTTTGGTAATCTTATTTGAAAACATACGAAACGATATCACAATGTTGTTCGAGTGCTTTGAAAACATATATAGACTTGTCTAAATTTTCAAACCTAAGTGAAACTCATTTTATTACTATAAAATCGTATTTATAAATACTTGATATTTGGTCCTGAATCATCGTTCAGGTTGTAAAGTCGTCGTTCAAACTATTTTTGCTTTAATATTTAATACTAAACAGGTGGTCATTGATTTATCACATATGTGACTAGAAATTTTGATTCAAAAAATGAGGAAAGGTTGTCTTAAGCTGTAAGCTGTCATTTTTGATGAAAACACCATGGTGCAAACCTACTCAAATGGCAATTTGGATTTAATCCAAAAAAGACTTTGGTACATATGCGAAGTTTGGAAACTCGGTTTCGTGCTCGAATTCACGTCATATAGCAATCAAGTAATCCTAACCATTTATTGTATGCATCTCCAAATAGATTGTAGGAAGTTGCATTGTGTAAATGGTCTAAAAATGTGCATGTACCTTAGAAACACAAAAGGTTCTTAATTACTTAGCGAAATGCATTTAAATTACATGAATTACACGTATTACATGTAATTTTGTTCGATTAATGATGCGTTTATTTTTAATTAACAACAATGTGCTACCACATTTACATTGAATTTACAGCAGCGCGTGATTTAAATGCTATTATAAACAACAGTATACCAATCTCACGGTTTTTCCCTCTCTGTTTAGGTTAAATTGTTCAATCTCAATCAAGTTCCGAATTTCCGGCTTTCAACTTTTACCTCATCTAAATCACAATGGTATTAATGATGGGAATTGTTAACCGCTGAATGAGCCTGACATTTGAATAAATGCCATCGTTTTATGCCGCAAAAATTAGATCGCAGGCAACAATAATGAATTCTAGAAAAACAGCTCAACAGCAGAGGCAACAAAAATTATCGATAACCAAAGCACTAAAGCAATATAAATGTTTTACACATGAACGTATAATGTTCTGAAAGCGGCCGTTTTGCCTGTAAAGCACAGAAGACAACAGTGATTGCAAGTTTAAAGGGGTGGTTTGAACACATCATGCAAGCCGGCAGAATTTCATTACCATGCCATGCCTCGTAAAAAACTGTTGACTTAATTTCATCGTTTCACTGCATTTTATAATTTTTTTTAAGCAAAATGTACGTATGGCAATATGCTTCCAAAATGTTGCGTCAAGGGCATCTGGGGCGTTAAGCAATTTCGCGTTGCATTGCACTTAGGGAATGAGAATGAAACAGCATATGACAATTAAAACAATCAAACACGTTGCAATAGACAGCAGTGGAATGTATATTATGTATGCACCAAAATGATGCTGTGGAAACATAAGGATGGCGAGAAATCATGTATGTGAATCAATATCGACTCGATTTTGAAATTAAGAAAAACTCAAAAATATGACATGTGAAATAAACTGGCATTTATTTCATAGCATATAAACGAAGAAATTAGATTATTCATCTTTTTCTTTTAAAATGTTGTTGGCTAAAGATTTTTGTATACTTGAGATAGGTGAAAGGTTGCAATGATGGAAAAATTGGAATAATAAGTTCCAGGATTACACTACAAGAATAGACACTTATAACATGTTTTAAATTTACAAGTCTGGATATAAATATCCTAAAGAGTTGTGTGCACGCATATACCGAATTATGCTAAATTGGGTGTGTTATAGCGAATTCTTAAAAAGATGCGTGCACGCCGCTCTGAGAATTGTGGAAAACGGGGTTATCGATTAGTGTGGTTTTCCATTTGGTAATTGCTGAACATTCATTTATTGATCGAACATATTATCCATTTTTGGTTGTCCCTGTTTCGTAAAATTCGCAGCATTCACAAAACTTTATGTATACGTAGAAAGCGTCCATAATGTGATCGAAATGACTAATAACCACCTTTGGTTCTATAACTGTATACCTGAGCATTTAACACACATAATTCACCACATGTCATGATGTTTTTCACAAGAATAACACTGTTATAGATTACTTGCAATTTTTTTTTTTTGTTAAATATTTAATTCATTTTGACTGTAACCACCAAAGCAATTAAATAGAAGGGCATCGTCTTTTAATTATAGCGAATACCTAAATGCAGGTTTAAGTGTAAATATATCTTTGTGTGACTCGTTTATCTTACCCTATTCAAAATAATTACACAGGTAGACGCCTATTGATTGTCTCATGTTTTTTAACATGCCGACTTGAGAAAACGGTAAATATATCCTTAAGACGTGCAATCAATTTAGCATTCCTTTCCTGGCTCGTCTTGTTCTTAAACGTCTTGAAAGCAATTTGCTCACCAGAAAAATTGCCGTCCAATTTAACGGTTGAATCAATATGACTCAAAAAAATTATTTGGGAGTTAGCAAGCTGCTGCGGTGTTCGTTTAGCTCGTCTATAAAGTTCCATGAAAAGTAAAACCTACACAATATTGTTTTATACAACTAGCTCTTGTTACAGAACTAAAACTAATTTGGCCATTCTTCTGAACTTCACTGCTGATGAATGAATGTGCCGGCGAAAAATTGAAATGCATTCACTGAATGTATTTTTTAAAGGATTAATGAAATGCAATCTGCTCAAATAATTACAAAAGCGAGACTTGCATAGGAAAAGCCAGACGATTATTAGCGAATTACGGGTAAATTAGAACAATTAAAATCAAGGAACCGTATATACTTTACTTTAATCTACGAATCATGGCCAATTACTAGCAATGTTAAGGCTTTTTTTGATCAAAATAAGGAAATTAGAAAATGTTTGAATAGGAAAATCCTTACTCTTGTCTCCATACAATTTATTTATTTTAAAAGGATATATTTTTATAAAATTATAAACGTATTTAATCGCATTATAAAAGAATGTTAACTTTTGGATCCCTCAGCCACATTCTAACTCGTTTACAGTGAAACAATTTAGAAATTGCGAGTTTCTAACCGTCAGTAATTGGATTTTTTGTAACCAATACATTTTTAGTAGTAAGTTTATCAATTCATAAGTTCGATTCGTATAGAATTTTCAATTCAAACGAACTTTAGGCCCATACATAGACAACATCGTTCATTTATTTAAATGTAAGAATTATTTTTATGTAAGAATATAACCGATGTTTTTTTACAAATATTTCTTCAAGTTTTGTCGTGGCATAAGGCAGTCACATCGGTTTTTGAACGAAACATCTGTCATGGCTGACAACTTTTTGTTCTTTCACAACCATTTCGCAAATTGTAACAATTTAGAAAACTTTGTTTTCTTCAGCATCGTGCCATCAACCATTTCCCTAAAACTGTTTTTGACATATGACCTGCTTTTAACAAAAATCTTTCTCTTTATAACAACATGCAATTGTTATTTCTGGGAAGTTTGCACTCTTTCTCATTGTTGTATCAAAAGTAAAAGTAAAGCATGACTTTTGTACCTACCTTTGTTAAATGAACGCGAAAAAATTGGTTTGAAAAATGCACTCAGGAAGACCAGTGGTTAGAATTGTGTGTCGTCCGATTCCTCTTCGGACTTCCTTTTAAGGTAGTAAAATACTTTTCGTTTTCCAAATATTGCAGTCGCCTCTCTTCTTGCTTTTTCTTTCGTATTGTGTTGCAAATGTACGTTTCCCTCCAAGTCTATGCAATAGTGTGAGAGGACTCGTGACTCGGAGTCGACCAACCAGCTGGCGTCGTTTGACGTGCACAACAGTTGCACGTTGATCAATTGGTTGCCAATGAGAAGCTCCCACTGTGCTTTCGACACATACAACGTAATGGTGAGACCCACGTGTTACCCCACCCTTAATCTTTTGGATTTAGCACGGAGGTCTTTGCATGAGCATCCTACGCTTTATACGCTTGTCTTCAAATGTATATGGAGGTGTTATATGCAAGATCCCACGTAAAAGCAGGCGAAAACCGAAATGGGTGCATTAGAAGCCAAAACGGTGCCATTATGATGGAGAAGATGGAACAACAAGTTTTCAGAAAGAAAAAAAAACATCAACGATGTCATTGTACTTTATTATCCCATGCAAAACAATTTAAAGACTCAAAAAGAATGACTCCATACATGTTTAATTATCTGACATAGAACTTTATTTTCTTGTCTTCATACTTTATAATGACACAATTGATAAAGACAAATCTGAGAATCCTTCTCATTGTAAGTCAAAATCAATAACTTAGAACGCATGAAAGGAAAGCAATTTGTGGTTAAATCGTATACGTTTTGTGCGATTTTTGTGTACCTACACATTTTTGCAACCAACGCGTTTTAAGATTTATTGTTTAAATAAAGTGTTACAAATAAAGCCTCTAAAAACGTTGGTCTTCAAGTTTCTGTTTCCATTTTAGAATACTTAAGAGCGCTTCAAAATGTTCCGAAATGTGTTCCATACGTTTATATTTATGGTACTTCCGGTTTCGTTTTGGCGTATTTCGATGCTCGAATCTCGAATCTTTTTGGCATTAATTATTTCTATAGAGTTCTAATGTAAGCTGGCATTAGCACTTGGAACATATTTTACATTTTGAACAAAATATGAGTTAAACTGTAAGCTGAAAGTAACACAGATCTAAAACCTGAGAAGGCGAATAAGGAAATACCGTTGGGCTTTAAAAGATTATAATTTAAAATTACGTAGATGAAATTTAAAAACATCCAGACGGTTTTAACTTCTCCAATAAATTTCATTATTTGCTTAATATTGAAAAGTTGTGTTCTTAACAGGATTTACAGTAGCATATATACGTCAAGTCGCAGTTCGTGTTTATTTGTAAGCTAGTGTAAGAAGACAAGAATACGATGTTTCTTGAAGCGATAATAGGCTTCTTACTTTTTTGAATTATAGATAAAATGTTATCGTATTTCTGACACTTCAGCGCCACACAAGGTTTGAACATCATCCACAATAAGACAATAATACGTTTTAAATTGTGTTAGGCTTTAGCTACATGTATTGCATTCACTTACTTCATGAAGCATTCGAGTCATCACAATGAAAATCAAATAAGTTGGAATGCGTGTATTAAAATCTTCAATTTTTTTCTATGATGTACAATGGCCGCGAATGGCGTGCTTCAGAAACTATAAGTTCCATCTAGTGCTCCCTATAGATCGATGAAACCCCTATTAAAGTACAACTGTGGCAAAGAACACTATGTCCTCTTCAGTTAACTTTTCAATTGAGACATCCTGTACACGCAAAGTACGTCTGGCTATTGAGTTGCCATCACGCTAGAAATTGCTAGACAACTAAAGTAATTCTATTGCATGTGTTTAAAGTCAATATTCTTACTAGATCTACTATATGCTATATTGTACTATATTGGGTTTGTATGCAAACAAACGGCGTCCTGTCCCTTTATGCTTAGCAAATGTTTCATGCTTGTAAAATTTCCGTTTATTCTGTCGAGTAAACAATTCGGAGCTTCTTAAACTATTTGCAGATACATGTATTCAACTTTATGTGACAACCATCTGTTTCATTTTGCACGATATGTCCCTTTGTATATCTAGTCCTAGTTATTCGCAGGCCAAGCATTCGAACAGTGTCGTGTACAAATTGTATGCATAACGTACGATCATCAGATATCCATTAGCGAGAATAAAACAATATAATATAAATGCATTCAAATGGTGCGTAAACACGCATTCTCTGATAAAACTTTGCATGGGACAAATTGATATAAACGTTGATTCAAGAAAATGTCAAAATTGCTTATTTAATGTTTAAACACACCTGCTACGGCATAGTAAAATTTTCAATATCAGTCAAGCATACATTTTAAAGCATCAGTGTTAAGATCATTTAACAAAAAACAGCGTTATATATTCTGTTGCTATAAGTATATGGTCTATCACAGCGGTATTTATGAGAGCCATCTTATAACTCCCAGCTTAAGATATATGGAAAAATATTTTTCTTATTGTTTTTCTTATATATCTATCTTCGGAATTATTAAACAGTTAAGTGACATGGAAAACAGAGTCATGCATATTTCATTTAACTTGTGTTGTAAACAGGAGAAGTCTTATTTACAAACCCTACTATTTGACTTTTTTTACCCTATTTGGCTATCTTCTTTTTAACTTTTTAAGATAATGGTCGTAAATATTTAAATCAAACGAGTTCATGTTATATTTATACTTAAACCGAGTTTCTATAGCTCGTGGTCAACTGAGGTTAAAAAAAAAAATAAAACGCAAAAAGAACATCGTAGATTAACCTTACTACCATTCTCATGGTTTACTTATGAAATTCTGCATACATTTCGAATTAAGTGCTCCTATCTTGCATCGGAAAGACGATGTTTTAAAACGCATGAGAACAAAACACAACTCGTTCAATTCGATGCTCGAAACGAGCATAAGTTAAATTTTATCCGAACATAATGTACAATCTTATCTTGGTATCTTTTTACCTTGCAATTAAACGAAATTAAATATAGACCCCTAGAAATGATTAAAGTCAGCAGAAGTTTTAATTTTTTAATCGTTTGTTCAAATATTTTAACTAAAATTTAATTTTGCGTTTATCTAAACGGGATATGCACGTTTTGCAAACATGTCGAATACCAGCTGAAAATTCCATTCAAAGTCAAAATAAATTCTCGATGATTAGAAGTTAGATATGACATACATATGTCAAACTACTTTCTCCTACTCTTCCTAACCCTTGCAGCACCATATATTGTATGCTTAAGCGATGATGTAGTAAATGTTTACAACAACCACTATTTCTTGTATTATACTTGTTCGTGGTTCATTTAAACAGCTGACAAATTTCCCCATTTTCAAGAAATGATAGAGGAAAGTGAAAAATATATACAATGTGAAATAGGGAAAACGAACTCGTATCTATGCTTGAATCCTCACAACTTCTTTTATTAATTAACGTAGATTCTAATAACATTCCCACAATAATCGGTACGAATATTTAAATCTTTTCGCCGAGCTAATCTTCAACGTCTGAAATTAAACGCGGCACAGAAAAGAAATTTTAATGACACTTTTATGTCTGCATTACCATTTTATAAATTCCGTGAAATCGCAGCCCCATGATTTGGCATATACATATTGATTAAATGCTTCTAACAAGGCGTCAACAACAAATGAGCTTCGTATGTATATATCTTTTATCATGTTAAAACGCTTGAAAATTAACAGATAATATATATATAGGCCTTTCGCTGCAATGGAGGCACGTGTGCATCTCTTTGCTTAATTGCGCAAATCTTATAGACATGGAAATTCTAAGATTATGATCAAGATATGGATATTCGTGTAGGAATTAACTGTCTGACGCATCTTTATTTTTTAAGGGGATTTTTATTAATGATGTTTTTCCCGATTAAATATGGCATCTTACCTCACATTTACTTTTACATTTAATGAAAGAATTCCACTATTTGCCTTACGCCATTATCAATATCTTATTTAATCAGATTACAAATTCTTAAGTATAGTTAAAAGGAACCGAAATTTTCATTACCCTAATGGACTTTGTTAAGTTTTGATTACGATATCAAGTGGCATGTTTAGTATAGTTAGCCCTATATATATTTATATATACATATTTATATATAGCCTAAATACTTGTAACATGATAAATGGCAATAAAAGCAACCCACTTCCATGTGATTCAGATGTCCAATGTAGCCAGGTAGCCATTTTCGTCAAATGTAGGACATTTTTAGATTTACATAATTATACAGAACTAGCAATATTTTTTATCCAATTTGACAAGCTGACTAAATCTAGGTATACATCTGTTGTGTGTAGCATTCGGCGAAAATTATACTAACTTTAAGTGGTTTAGGAAAATTTTCTGCAGTCAATGTACAACATGTTAGTACATGTCTGGTATCTTTCCTGGATACCATGCATTTATTGTCGTATTGACTTTTATAAATGCACATTAAAATAATATATATAAATTATTCTTTCCGAATACAATTGATATAAACGTTGATATACGTTCCTGAATTTTTAATAGACATAAACGTTTACACAAAGACATTAGGAAATTGATAAATTGATAATACGGTAAAAAATTGTTATTCATCTAGTTTAGTAATCCTTGAAACGCGTTTGCAAGTGATTTCGATCAAGATTTTGAGAAACAAATTAATATACATTTCTAAGAACCGTCTGCCGCAATGGACATGAAAGTGATTTGTAACTAAATATCGTCAAATAATCAAGGCTGAAATAATAATAGAAATTGCATCAAATTATGGTAGGCAGCAAATTACAGCGTAATTATAAGCAATTAATGTTTTAATAGTTTCCGCAAACTCGTTGCCACAGCAAAACGCCTATATATTGTAATTCACTTACATCTCACTAAAACGTATAAGGTCTGTACAGGTCTACACAACAGTCAATTTGTTGCTTAACTTAAGTATATAACTGACGCTATATATGGCATCAACAATTAGTTTTGTCCACAAATGATCAAGTTTCTGAAATGCCCACGTATGATTTCTACCATCAGGAGTAATTTTTTTAAAAATTGTAATGATACATGAAAAATGTGAACAATACCAACACATGGATAATGTGAGAATATCCATTTATTCTATCTAGTCTATTTTTTTTAGTAATCTATATTTAATAATAAAGCACATGATATCAGGAGATTTACTTGAAATTAAGTGGAAAAACATGAAGGTGTAAAATTTTGTGTTAATTCATGCAAATGAAGCGATTGTTGATAATTATAGCTTCAAGCAAACATCTTTCATTAAGTATTTCCGTAGATGTGCAACTCTAAGTGTAGATTAAGATGTGTTTCCTCGATACAATATGATAACAGATTAATTAATGACGTATAAAGTGGGATTGTCTAATTCGAATATTGAAGTGCTACCCACGTTACATTCAGCTAAATGTACATTCAATACATCTTAGAGCAAATGGTCTTATGAGATTAAATACATGTGTTCACGGTTCTCAACCAAAAATATATGTTTTTTTTTTCAACTCGACAAAAACGATATTAAAAAGTTTTGTGCCAGCATTGTATAATGTAAAAAAGCATACAGATGACCGCATTATCAAGCTTGTTGGTTTATGAAATGTGATTTTTAGAAAGCATGTATGCGTTATAAAAGATAATGTTTTGCTGTTTTCATTGCTAAAACAATATATCGAGAATTTTCGAATGCCCAGATACATCTGGCTGGCTTGAATATTCCTATCCGAGCTAATATTCAGGGCGTATACAAAATGGAATCTCATATCCATGTCAAAATTAAAACAAAGCTCTTCACTATATTCATGAGTGCTTTATTAATGTTACTTGATGTTTTAATTAAGGTTCCGATTTTTTGTCTACAACATGGAAGCCACATTTTGCTTATATGCATAGTTTACATGATTCAATGATAAATTTCATACGAGTTGAAGCTTCCTTTCATAATACATAAATTTCAGATTTAACTTTATACAGAACATTTTTTCTTTATTGTATGTACGGTTTTTTCCATAGCTATATGTACATGCAATATTTGAACCAACACATTTATCCAATCTTTTCGTTTGCAATGATGTAGTTTTTCGGTAACATCGGTTTAATTAACTTTTTTTTTTGTAAAATTCGATATGATTTACTTTTATATAAACATGTTTATATAAATACATTAAACAAGCAGATTGTTATCAAATGTGAAATTAATCGATACATATGTAAATATGCAAATCTATTCAGAAATACTCGTATAAAGTAAGTGCCTCTTCTGATGTTTTTTATATATAGTATTAGACATTTAATCAGCAATTTAAAAAAATATTTTGCAGAACTGACAGATTAAATAATAAGATAAACCTGGTAACATTTACATTTTCCTACATATTGAATGAAACTGTAAAGAGCATGAAATTAGATATTGGTTATTCGTTAAAGGTTACTTCCCCTGAGGTTTACAACACATATAGGGGTGGATATTTTTTATAGAGATGGACATTTGTTTTAGATAAAATTCCATAATAAACGAAAACATCCTTGCGATTTATACGAAGAAACTCCATCATGCAATATGTCCAGAAGCATACATGAACAACGCATTTGTGAATATCAGTGATAGTAATATCGGGTTTTTTTAGCAGAAAAAGGAATGCACTCACTTATAAAGCAGTAGTTAACATCAAAAGTACATTTGTGTTATTAGAACGATGATTTTCTATATATTCTGAAAATGATGAAAATACAAGAACCGGCACTGATCAAGTTGCAGCTGTATAGGTTGTTCATGTCCAAATTCAAACTAAAATTATACAGTGCCTATACATGCAGTATATTCAAAAACTTAAATTTATTAATACACGTGATATCATTTCAGTATATCTTAGAAATTCTCCGGTATTAGAAAACCACCGATTCAACAGCAACTATATATATATAACACACTTATGACACCTGGATTTCTATCAAATACAATAAATTCCTCGATATGAGTTTCTTGACATTTCGATCAACGACGCAATTATGCTCTAAATCTAGTACTATAAAGAGTTTTTTTCCCTTCAAGATTATTATTAGATCCGTCAATTGCTGCTGCTTGGGTTCACAAATAGGTCATGTTCAAGGCAATTTCAGTTCCAATTTGCTGTAGCAAACTTGGGTTATGAAGAGACTTAAGTGTCTATATTACCATTTATTGTCTATAACATGAATTCTATTGGCTAATTTTGTTTGAATTCCTTAGTCATTTGACCTTAGCAAGAAAAACCGTGAGATTTTTTAAAGGTAGCAATGAGAAAATTAATTTTTCCATTTCGAAATTTGTAGAGAAAAATGATCGTTAACTAAAATTTTGTTTAAGACATAAAAAATCGATACCATATTTAAATAAACTTTAATCCGATTTAGCTTTCGTTTTTGTTTCACGCTCAGACATGGCTTTACACTGCACACTCAATGCCATATATAATATGGAAATCATAACTGAGGAGATATATAAATCCGATTTAAGCTTATGAAACTGAGATCCGTATTGCTTTGACCATTTTTCTGTTTATGCAAAGCTTCAGATAGTAAAACTTTGAACATACTTCGAGAAATGTCTTCACATTACTGTTAAATTACCCCCAAATGTTAACGTGACTATTGTTCGTAATGCAATCTTGCTTCTCAATATGAAATTATTGCATTTTTGAAATTATCATTAGACTTCAACAAAATTATTCTAATAACATTTATATAGTTTGCCTGGAATATAAATAACATATGATCAAAACGTCGGTAAGCAATATCAAACTGTCATTAAATGTCGTATCATTGTCAGTTCCTACTGTAATCGATTTTGTCATTTGGCCCTTATTTAATGATAAATTGGTTTGAATTGACAAAATGATGATTTTTTGCAATGTAAAACTTTAATAAACAAGGTTATTTCCATTTCGTTCATAAATTCTATTATATGGGTTTGTTTGAAATTAATATTATTGTAAAACTATCAGCATTAAGAGAACAAATGTTGATAATTTAGTAAATGGCAGATAATAAAATTTAGGAAGCTGCTAGCCTTTCCTGTTATAACATGTCCAGCGTTTTGATTAAACTGCAAGAGTTAATCTAATAAATTGTATCCGTCCATATACATATCACCATGGCCAACTAGTAAATGTGGTTCCATGCGTAATGAACTGAGCTTTTATAAGCTTATTAATATTTTGAACATAATTAAAACTGTTACAACGAACCATTTACCATCTCGTTAATCAGCACCATTATTGGTCACTGAACTTCGCCACAAATATGTAAACATTTTGACACAGATTTTCGAAAACAGTTTATTTCTCTACATGATGTACGAATTCCTTATTTATATAAATGCAAAACTGGACATTTGTCACCACCAATTTTGGAAACTTGTTAAAAAAAAGGGTAGTTTTTGGTAATCTGTACAAAAACTCAGCCGTCGCTATTGCTTTATTTTTTGGTAACCATAGCATCGTTGCTTGATGGCTCCTTAAATGTGATGCCTTATTTGATAATACCTGCTTAAATTGTTCGAATGAGTTCATCACCATGGATTCAACCGAAAAAATGCGCAAATCTTCAAAGTTTTATCTGGGATAAAAAACCACCACTGCTTATTTTTGTCCCATAAAAGACTGTTATTCGTACTTGTTTTCCATTGCTTGAAAAATCCTAGCACATAAAATGAGCTATGTTATTCGAGGACGAACGATTAGCCTGTTGTTCAACATCTTATTATTACGAACGTATCCAAGCAAGGATAGGGGAGAATATTTTCCAAGTTCACTGAGTGGCAACCGAGAACGATTAAGTGAAGTGGGGCAAAAGGGGTGATTAAATTATCACGTTCTCTGTAAATACACACTATAATTGCACAGAAGCTCTCTGCAGCTAATGGTACCAGTACAAATAGATGAAAAATTAGTTAATTAATGAGATCACATAACCATAATTAGGACATTAATTGGCAGAGCAGGGTTTATATATAGGTCATATGATTTGGGATAATTGCTTCATTTCTACTCTTTATTCCACGACGGTCCCCACTTCTTTATTAATGACGTCAACAAACAACAGCTATTCTGAAATTGGAAAGTTTCATGAGAAAATATCGTTATAGTTTTGAAATAAATAACCGTACATGTGTCCAGAGTGTTTCCATACCCAGTATAAAACGGGCAGATGTTGACCTCATCTATAGTTGCCAGAAAGCCATCGCTTTCAAACTGAATGTGCCATGAATGACCCTTAATTATAAAGTGGCATAATGGCTCGAATCTATGTATTGCACACATGTAGAGACAACAACAAGTATTCACTAATAAGCACTATTAATATTTTTCTATTCTAGACGTAAAGCAAATGTATTTATTTTCCGATGTTGACGTCATCACACTCAACTGTTGACGTCGTATCGCTTTTTTATAGGTCCGTATATATAGACTGACTGGTTATTGATTGTTTTGTTGATTATTTGCGTTTATTTAATGATGCCCACGTCTATATAATCGTGCGTGATGTGAGGGAATAAAAAATTGCATAAAATAACTGTTGAGGAATTGATTAGTTTATTTTGATAATAATGGGATCAAGGGTCTTGACCTCTGTATATAATTGTAAATCTTTTTTGGTTGATCTAAATTCCCTGATTTTGATTAAGTTCTTTGTTTCCTAAATAGGATTTTAATTAAATTGATCTTGTAACAAGATGTACGTTATTAAGAAACTACTTAATCAATTGTTTTAATTGTACATACAAATCATTTCATAGTTACTGAAATAAAAAATAACAAGAGTTGAATATTATTTTTTGGGAAGTTCACCTAAACATATGGTGTGATTCTGTAAATGCACAAGCAAAAAATACGTGGACAACAACTTTTAACACGTTACTTATAGTAAATTGTTTAAAATGTCTTGGTTAGTAAGATCAAAGTAACTTTTGGTCAACATTAATCTCCGAGGATTTCTAACACTTTACTTGTTTTGAAACTTTTGACCAATCAGTATATTAATGCTAATCTATTTCGTGTGGATTTGAAAACTCGTGACTGGGCATACAAATGCATCGTATTTTTTATGCTTTGGAGTCTCCAATCCAAATCATGAAGATTGTCTGTGTTAGTTTTTGGCTGGCACATCCATGTCGCAATGCATGATAAAACTGCCTGGTAATATAATTTGGGCTTCTGCAACGGTTACATCCAGTAGATACAAATTGTCTTCTTCCTGCAACGTGTGTGCAGTGGAGTTGGAAGAAACATTTCGTGTTTAGAGTCTATACAACCACATTGCTGTTACCAAGTCGAGATCCTGAATTTAATAAAGATCGTCTATCCGATTCGACTTTGGTAGTTACTTGAAGTGAATGTTAAAATGCCATTTGGCATACAGTGGTAATGAATTTAACAGGACTGTCATTTAGAGTATGTCTATTGCTGTCTCCAAAAAAACGACATTTCGTGATGCTTTAGGTGACTTGGAACTAATTGACAAACTGTTGAAGAAATCCTTAAGCGATACCGACGAAAATCTTATGCTTTTTTTGTTTTTTGCTGCAATTCTAAAATTGCATGACTGCCCAAAAGCTAGCAGCCAGATTTTTAGCAAACTTTAACTAGTACGATAGGTTAAATTTAATTTATTTCGTCAAGCAAGATATTTTCTCAGTCTATCCGTTCATCTTGTTTTTGAAGAGTGTTTAAATTGTCCATTATAATTAACAGTATACAAATGCAATCAAATGTAATACCTTGAAGACCATTCGTAATGACCATTTTTGTTTTTTCTGTGTCTGTAGTTAATTCATTTTATCGATTAGGAATCCATTCCAATAAACATAAAAGCCCAGCAATTAAATATTATGTACACGTAACCTGCATTTGTTTGAATAAAAACCAATAAAACTTATCTAATTGCGTCTAGACAGTAAAACCCATCTTAACTAATGACAAAACAACCTGGCTATAATTACCATGAATATATTATCACCGTTTATCAATTTAAATTATTCTCTCTAAAGCTTTATTAGGAAAAACCAGCATTATATCTAACCCATCTCAAAAGGACGAAAAAGTAAAAAATGCCTTCCTTTCAGATAATTTCAAAACGCCTATAGTGCGAATAGACCGTAAATTATCGAGGTACTTAAATTAAACTGCTTATCATCAATACGGAAACAATATGGTGTGCAGGCATGAATGCATGCTGTGTTTAACAATTCCAATGATGACGTCAACAAAACATTAATTCAACTGAATGGTTTGTTTGGTAGACTCAGTTTGCTTCAGCAAAGCCAAGTGAAGCGACCATATCAGAATAGACTGATATTTGTACAGGAAATGAAAACTGTTACAGCATCCATATGCTGGATAAGGTAATTATTTTATTAAAAAATTACTGTTTATTATTACTGTCTTTTGAAGCGTAAATAAGATAACACAGCTCCAAAGATTCATGGAATCCAACTTTCAGAAAATGTAAGTAACTTTCACAAAGAATCAATACATTCAGATGGCATTTTTAAAAAAACTAGAAGGATTTATC
This sequence comes from Julus scanicus, assembly GCA_034698625.1. NCBI lineage: Eukaryota > Metazoa > Arthropoda > Diplopoda > Julida > Julidae > Julus > Julus scanicus. The sequence continues at coordinate 8,188 of JAQGBW010000993.1, read as the reverse complement.
TAATTCTTGTTAACTGGACATATTGCCTAAAACCATAAATTTCTTCAAAGCTCATGAGACTGCTTTTTTAAGAAGGAATCTACATGTTTGTCTCAATTTTATTTCTGAGAGAAGAACATTTTCAAAGAAATCAAACTGAGCTAGACGCAACTGTGTTCATGGTGGTCAAAGTTACTGTAAACCATTTTAACTTACGCAGTGGACCTTAACATCAAGGGGAATTGTGCAGTGTTCTTTGGATTGAATTATTACAAGAGGGAATTTATAAAAACCAAATCAAATATATACTGTACAAAAGAAAACGATGTGGAAAAAAGATGATGGAATTTGTGCTACTTAAAACGGTCACGATTTCTAAATTAAATATGCATGGTTAAATTTCAATAATGTGATTAGACAGCTTTCAATTATTATTTGCTAAACAACGTAAATAATACTAATTGAAATTAATCAATTTAGTTTTTCAGACCTATTTGAAATGTTATTAGGTTGTAGAGAATATATTGGAGATGGTTTCAGATGTGGATGCCATATTAAAATGATTGTTAAGTTTTCCCAAGGCCCCCAAATGGTCATGAAAGCCATATTGGACTTGGTTTTAAGTCTTTAATGCCATTGTGAAAATGGTCTTAAGAGGCATATTAAAAATGTTCTTAGGACTTAGAGGCCATATTGGCGGTGATTTTATGTGTTGGGTGCCATATTCAAAATCAACGCAAGACGAAATTCCACCTCGTTTTAATATTATTAGAGTGTACGGTATTCCAAAAGCCTACGTTAAATTATGACTTGCATATATTAGCATCTATCTCTTGAAATCTGAGTAAGCAATTGAATCTGATATCTCAATTTCTCTATCCATGCTTTTATCAATGACAAAACACGCCGACGCCACTTTGTCATCAATATGACTTTCCCTGATGGCGCGAGACGGCCTCTCATTGCATTGTTCTTCAATACTTTCAATTGCATATGTCGCACAAATAACGCTCAAATTTGATTTCGAAATCACTTTGACCATGCGATTCGGCAACGCTCACACTCAAAGGCGTCTTGAATCTATAATCAACGCGTGTTTTTCGTTATTTCAAAGCCCTTGTGGTTTCATTTGTGTAATGATATGCTCGGTGTCAACCATTTCCCACATTCGGAGCACGATTTGTGAAAATAAAAACATCTGTAGCTCGGATTGTCATACCGAATTACAGAGAAAATTTAAAAAAGAAATTACCATTCGAAAAAAAGTTGTTATTTTCCTACGGAATACGAAAGTTTTAGGTATGTTAGGTAGTGAATTATGATATTATGTTTGATTGATTGATGCCCTGCTCTCTTATTAATGCAGGATATAAAATCGGTTAATAAAATTATTTAATCCTATGGCATTTTTTTGATTGATTGTTGTCCTATTTCAGTATCAATACAGTCAAGAATATCATGCAGTTAATATGCACTATTTATGATTATAAAAACAATTCAAAACTATAAGTGCAAATTTGACTACATGCATTTTGCTAGCGATATTTAGTTTCTCAGCACATTTTTCCAAAATGCAAATCCTATTTTGGTCTGTATTGCTTGTCTAAGTTTTGCAACATACATATTTACACAGTATTAGTTTAACAAATGAATATTTTACACACCCATGTAGGGATGGTTTTTTGCTTGTATGTCGTAATTGACAAAAAAAATACTTTGCTTTATATTCTGAAACTTTCCTTTCATTACAGACTTTCTATTCAGGTTTTCTAATTCAGGAATTTCATCTCATGAATAGCACGTTAATCAGTGTTTGTCAGTACCGCAAAAACCAACTTTCAAATTTCAAAGAATAAAAATTAACATATATACACTGTCTTTATATAGTTGTATAACGTACTGTACATATACTTCACTGCATATTTGTTTAATAAGAAAGTCCATAAGTTGATAATTTCTAAGCAGTTTATAAAAATTCGTTAATTGAATAGCGTTGTCATATAAATGTTAGAATTTAATTTAGTTTATGGTTAAAATAACAATGAGATTTTCCGTACTGTGAAATAGTCTGGAAAAACTATCGCTATTTGCCTATCAATCCACTGAATGCATTTTCCATGTTTTAAGTGTCTTAATTTGATGAGTGTGTTGCGAACAAGTGTAGGAAATTAAATATACATGTACTAGTTGCCGGAGAAATCAGATTAGTATTTTATGCGTGCTTGCCTCTATGCAAATGCAATCTTACACGATGTACTTAATTTAAAAAAGGTGTAAGCCTAGTACTGTAGAAAAAACTATATCCCTGAAAATGCCGCCCTGATCTTCGTTCTAATGTACATGTAGATAAGACTTTATACTATTATTTTTGAGAACATTTCGTTCATTTTTTTTTTCACATACCACCATTTTGTTAACTTAAATATGAAATGGAAATATTCCTTCATGCATGGCATGATATTGCGTAGGCAGTCTGCAATGGTATTTTAGTTTTGAAAATCGTCACGCATTCTTGCAATACTTGTTTATCCGTAACACAGTGGAAAACATTCTCCATGAAGTCATTCATGCATCGTCAAAACATAATAAACTAACATTGCCTGAGTATTTATGTAGGTTTCGGAAAAAAAATAAAACAAATGTAATATCATGCGATATGCATGGAATCCGTTTATTTTGAATTGAATTGAAAAACCAAATAGATACATTAGATGTATGGTTCAGTTGGTCAAAGATGCAAAACCATTCCCATTTATAATACTGTGCACTTCAACTTGCAGAGTCATCAACTGCCCTTAAGAGTTATGACTGTATTAATAATTCATATACCATAAGTAAGGGGTGATCCATAAATTATGTCACACTTTTTTGCCTCCCCCCATCCCTTGGTCACAATTGTCACAAAAAACAAACAACAAACCCACCCCGCTAGGTGTGACATAATTTTTGAATGGCCCCTAAATGAAAATACTTTTTAGACCAACTTTGAATTCATCCATACTAAAATTTCACTATTTGAGCATTAATCATTTTGTAACTTTGTTTTTTAGGAAGACGTTATATTGAGCTATATATATATTGTGTCAATATATTAACATAAGATATTAAATGCAATCTATAGCTGTAGTCACAGAATGGATTTTAATGGATTTTATTCTAGGTAAAAATAAATTTGGTTGAAAACGAGTTGAAAACAAATTTGATTGAAAACTAGTTGAAAACAAATGTTGTTGCAACGAGCGCATGCGTTCATTTCAACCAATGCTAATCGGTTTTTCAATGAATTTGAAACAATTTCGTAACTACTGTACAACTAGACAAATGTACCAATGGGTAAATTAAAGTTGACTTGGTGAGTTGGGAAATTGTACATTGTACGTGTCTGGAACAAATCAGATTAGGGCTCAATTTTGAAAACATAAAGTTTGCCTGTATAATGTGTATTCTTTGGTAAGTTCGGCAGACACGTACGGACTTTACATCCAGTGATGTTGTTTTCCGGTTACCATGACGACGAATACTTCCCGAAATCGTGACAGATTTTCGCAGTAAAACACGGAATTGTATCCACCCCCGCAGAATTTTTTTCCTAGCGAAAGGTCCGTTTTAGGGTAATAATGATTGCGATAGGAATCCATCGCAATGCTGTACCTCAATTTCTTCATAAAAAAATAGTTATTTAAAAATTATTGAAAAAGTAAAATAACAATAACTGAATAATTTTTGAAATTATGTCGATTTTTCTGACTATTAGTTATTAAGGGCATATATAATTGGGGAAAAATTGGTTTAATGTATTTCTCAGAGTATTAAATTTTATGATTAGTGTCTTTTTTAATCCTTTCTGTTATGTTATCAATACTTTCCATCTTTCTGTTATCAGTCCATTAATGTCCCCCTTGACATGCTTAACTTAAATTATACGTTTCTAAATAAGAGGAAATGAAATTTGTTGCATCACAATCAATTATGAGTAGATTGCCTTACTATCGCGTTACACAATTAATTTTTCATTGAACATTTTTTCATTTGTCACTCTTTCTGTCCAAACAATTCAGATGTCAATAAACATGAAACCAGCTGTCAGAAACTGTTAAAAACATTCTACGTAAATCTGTGATGCGACGATAAGCTAACAGTTATGATTCTTATAACGTTTTGACCTACATATTTTTCTTGAATTTAATATCCTGAAGGATTTTGATATGGGAAAAAAATATTCAACTAAGTTAATACGTGCGTTTGATAATTTTGCAACAAAAATATTTAAATAACGCAAATAAAATATATTGCTACAATATAACATGAACCAAGATAATTGTTGCCGTTTAATTATTGTGGGATACAAGAGTAAGTTTCGTATAACAAAACTAATAGGACATTGTACGCCTCTGTCTATATAAAAGGGCAATTTTCTTATTATTTTGAACCAAAAGTTCACAGAGCTTCATTAAATGTGTTTGATGCCATCAGCAATTGAATATCGCCAAATTCACATCTACAATGTCCAATGCAGACTTAACCCTCTCCAGGGTCGGTAGCCATTGGTGTCGACAGCATCTTTACGTCTTCCTTGTTGTTGTCTCTCTCGCAAAAGATATTGGAGACAATGTGGGTTATCATGGTTACGAATAGTAAACTGATTCTTTTTTGACGACATTGGCCTCAATAAAGGAAATCACTAGTCCCCCATAAATGTGAAATGCAACACTATACACTGATTTTAATAAGGCGTCATCCCCCATGGGGTATTGGTGGTTTTTTTACAGTATCATAATCCAACACAATGCTCGGTAATTAAAGAAATAGATCCAGATATGAAGAGGCGCCACAGGATATCACGAAAAAAATATTAGTCTGGTGTAATGCTAGCGAAAACCGATACACAGTAAATTGTGGTATATTCTTTGCCCCTCGAAGTATGCAGTGCATGGTAAGCTATCACATTTCATTTCATTTGATATATAGTAAATCCAGGCAGCTTTCATTAACCAAAAGAAATGGGTGAGAAACGGATGCTCATTTGGGGGTCTCTGACCGAGCTACATCTTTCTACATAAACGTGATTAAAATACAATTATCCTTGTATCATTCCACGTTTCCATTCCCATCGAAATAATTCCTGGATTATAACGCTGACCAGTTCATGTATTGTGTACATGGGGATAGAAGACTCATAAATTATATTATTGCCGGTAATTTTTTTGATAACCATGAGGTAAACGATAATAAAATGACTTGCTTGTATTTTATAGAAGTAAAATGTAATTTATAAATACTGTACAACTTATTTCGAGTAATGGAACAACATCTAATAATATGAAATTTGTCCGTATTATTTAAATAGTCCCATTAACCGTAGCTGAATGGGTTTATCAACATTATTTGACGCTTGCTATTTGGGTCTCAATAAGCGTCTCTAAACATCATTTTAGTTGTTTGTTTGTTTGTTTATTGGTTTTTAACGTTGGCCTATTTCTGCAACACGAGGGCTAAACACCAACGCCAGGGGATGAGCCTTCAATACCTACCTGGGAATTTAGCCTACGAGGGGGGACTTCCACCCCCCCTCGAGGGGTCTTTAACGTGCAACAATCTACACGGGACCTCGGTTTAAACTCTCATCCGAAAGAGCCGCCACTTTGGGAATTTCTCCCATCCGTAAAAATTCCCACCGACCTCGAGCTGGGAGCGAACCCAGCATCTTAGGATTGAGAGGCAAGCACGTAACCCACTCGACCGTCGGCGTCGGCAACATCATTTTAGTACTCGCTCATCTTTATTTACGAAATAACTTTCTCTTTAAACCGAAAAAAGTTACGTGTATCTGCATGTCTTTTATTAAAACGACATTTTTAATGGAATATAAAATGGCCACTTACTTATAAAATTGTACCTACTCGTGAAATTCAAAGTTTTATTTGAAATGTACGCTTTAGACCGATGTTATATGGTCTTTAAAGCCATAATACACCATAAATGATGCGCACCAAGTATTAAATTTCATTGCAACCATCATTTATAGTAGTATTTTTCATGGCAGTGTCTTCAGTTGCCAATATTTATCTTAATGTAGTTCCCTCCAACACTAATCTTGTCATAGACCCTGTGCCAGATCTTCCACCTCCTGCATCAAAAGAGCTTTTTATAAAAGATATATGCTTACATTTAAGTAAAAAAAGCAGCACGTTATAAAGGTCATAATATCAGCTATTTTAAAAGCTGATTACCTATTCTCCATGGTGCCTCTTGACACTTTTGATTAGTTTTCCCATTATGCATGTATTTCTACTTACACTTTTTTTTTATTCAAAAATTGGTAAATCGAAATTTCAGTTATCTCATTTCTTTGACAAAGGATAAAAACCTCTAAAAGTAAGCCATTGCTTCTGCACATCCTCCATTGTTATTCTAAGGCATTTACAATCTGAATGACCGATGAAAGAATACCGATATAGCATAGAAAGCAATTTCAAACCTTTATACTTTTTTCTTCAATCTTTCATAAGATCTTTCATAAATGGCGGTTATTTTTCCTCTACCTACGCATTTATGCTTAGACCAGAAGGCGGATTCAGGAATAAAAACAAAGATGAAAATTCAGTTTTTCAAGGAGACAAAATTCAGAACGGAAATATATACTTTTAGGGGCAGTGAATACATATACAAGTCATATCTTGTTAAGATTGCAATGCGTAACACATTTTCTATTTTTGGGTAAAATAACTTTATGAACGCGTAAAAATTTGTGGATCATCCTTCCTCAATATGTTCTAAACCATTTAAAAAAATAATAAGCCCATGACATGCAGACTGACAGCCCAGTACATTTCGATCTCGTAATTTCCATCAAATTTGAATCACAGTTGAGAAATACAGATTTTAAGATCCATATCAATCACCATGTATTCGACACCAGGAAAAGTGATCAGGAATGTGAACAGCAATGTTTTAAAGTGGCCATTGCCTCTGAGATTTACTTGCAACAACTACTTTCTAAAATACGTTTGGATTTGAATGATAAACAAAGTTAGAATCACCTTGTTACTTAGCATGCATTAGTGGTGGATAATATTATAAATAAGATTCATCATTCTCAGCGATTATTGAACGTATCTACAACAACATTATAAAAATGCATTATGAGGTTAATGCATGTTACTGGCGCTTTTATGGTCATGTTGACAAATTTGTTTGCTCTAGAATCACGTCTAAATCTTAAGGTGCTTTTAGATATGTAAATTAGAAACACTAAACCGCATTTTTTTCCGTCTTCCAAAATCGGACTGTTTAGTTCAAACTAAGCAATGTAAGATTATGCAGAAAAATGTGTTTGTTGGGTAAAGCAAGCAGCTTAATTTAACAGCGTTCGCGGAATTGATATGGCGCCTTAATCCCTAGAATAATTAAATATGAGCATGCAATCCGGGCTAAAACGTCTAGTTACTGAGAAATGCAGGGTAACCCATGATTTGTTTTTACAGTCTCTATTTCCTAGGAATTCCCAATAGTATAAAAAATCAATGTGTATTTGAAGTTTGTACAAAGCGGTGCTAGAATTAACTGAACTGCAAGTTTTGTGATAGTAAATAATTCAATGTGAAATGCATGTGAATTCGTCATGGTTTAAATATTGATACCTAAGAAATAAACAAATTAATAAGCAAAATAAGATTTGATTAGTTTTGTTTGTCTAACATATGAATATAATATCAATATACTACACTCATCCAAATTGCAAACAAATTGTCTGTACTTTCTAATGGTAAGGATATTTCATAGTACTTGCATAAGGTGCTAATTCATGCATAATTACGACAACAACTTCATTTTCCACGTGATTTTTGTCATCTGTTCATATTACAGAGTATTGTTAATAAATATAGGAACAGTATAAATTCACTTTTAAATCATATGGCTTCAAAAAATTTAAAAATTGTGATACTGTAATACAGTTTAACTAGTCAAAAATTAAAATTGCGTACTGATAATAGCAGTTCCCTCTCTCATACATACAACTTACACATATTTCCCACAATACAATGTCTATCTACAAATACTAGGTGGCTTGAGGCCTTGGCGTCAATTGAATGTCATAGGAATACTTACACTTTGCCTATGTTATATACATACCCAGGTAGCACACTTTGGTGAAAAACACGTAAAAATAACGTAATTTTTACCATTGCTCTTTGGTGAAACAAACGTT
>JAQGBW010000992.1:0-30867 GCA_034698625.1 Julus scanicus | reverse complement strand
TTTAGTCTCCATGTTGTTCCAGTGTTTGGTTCTAGAGTTGGTTTCTAGGGAGCCAGCCCTTGCCTTAAACAGAAGGTTGCTGTCAATAGAGACAGATTCCAGACGTTACACGGCAATGTCCATAGAGGGCGCTGCATGCATCCTCTGATCCTGCAGTGTGACAGGCTGAACAGTGGCCATCATGACTAAGGTTTATTTTTGACTGAAAATTGAACAGACATATTTTGAATTTAGAATGAGATGCCATTTTTGTTATGCATGACTCGTATATAAAAGACTTTTATATTTCCTGCATTCAGACGTAATAAAATGGGGCAAATTTTGCGAGCTTTTTTTAAAATAAATATAAATGAAAAATAAGAGACCATGCTCTGGGACGATGCATCATCGTCCCACTGGCCAGAAATTCACATTTTACCTTGGAAAACTAGATCAAATGTCCATCAGAACACAATATTCATTCGATTTCAATGCGTCGAACTATAGGATACAAATAACAAGTCCATCAAATGTGTTTCACATTTATACGTAACACGTGATCTCGGTTGCATATTTGTATGGATCATGCACTTGTGCGAGTGACAACTTGCACATTTAATTCAGTAAGCGTGACTTATGTACGCAGTATTATCATTCCCTATGTAGATTACCTATCGAATACAGGGTGTACTTTTTCTATAAAGCACATTTGGACTACTATTGAAGATATTTGTTTTATGGCCTTCTGAAACCAATTGTTAAGCCCTAAAATTTATAATGATAACTGGATAGAAATTCTTAAAAGTCTAGGTTATGTGTCAACCAGTTGGGCTCTGTAACCAAACTTGATTAATAATTATTTTCTGTTTTGATGGAAATTTCTTTTTTAATTGGTGTTTGTTAATGATGGCACTGCTAATGATCGCACCAAATGTGCGCCATTTTAACATGGCACTGCCAGAACGGCCACCTGGTGGCCAACAAAAATGTGTGCTTGTATTTGTTCAACTGATGCAAAATAAATAATGAACGGAGTATTTAATTGGAGATTAATAAATGAAAAACGAGAATAATGTTATTGTACAAGTGGCGCTGGTATGATTTACGACGCTGCTACGTCAGATTTCGTGACTAAGCACCTTGGTAACAAACATTATTAAGTCATGGTATAAAGATTCGTTGATCCATTTTTAATTAAACCCAACTAAAAAATACTAATAATAATGTATTCAGGTTTAGTGCGTGTGAAACTGGCTCATTTATTTAGTTTGTTTTTAAATTTCACTAATGGACGATTAGAGCTAAACGAATAGAACTGTGGATTTGGGATTTATAAATGCAGTATTAAATATATTTAATGGATAAAATGCAATACACCAGCAATATATTTTATACAATTGACAATGGTCGTTTTACACATGTTTTAAACGGCAAAAGACCTAAACTATGAATTTAACTGGCCTGTGTTTTGCACCATGTTTGATGTTTATTGAAACATACCAAAATGTGTTTTTGGGCGAACTATACAGCGCCATCAATGGGCAATGGGCATGTCTGTCAAAATCGACAGAATAAAAATTACGGCGCTTCTTTTACCATGACGCCGAGCTGTGGCGCCCTCTGTGGTAGTTGTTTATTAAAAATGCTAACCTTGTACGATGCGAATGAACAGCTTGCTAAGTCAAGGTTAATAAAGTAAACACATTGTCCAACGTGCAAATTTGGCGAATAAATTCGTTTGATCGGAATAAATATTCATCAGTGTATTGTACACAGTTTGTTTAATGGGAAGTATGGACTGTTAACGATGATGAACGTATTTATGGCATGATACTGAATGACAGACAGCGCCATCTAGCCTATCACCCAATTTACAACGAATACAACTATTGAAATTAAACTATATTTGGCCCTGGATGTCCTTAAACAGCCTTGATGTCATGTATTATTAAGCAGCAGCATCCAATTGATGCATATAGCAATGTGGATAGTAACGCCATCTGTGGCAAAATTCAAGAGCAGTCATTTATCGTCCAAAACATTGCATGATGCCAACACAATCAATCGTCGTCAATCGAAAAAACTTCACTTAAAGGGTATTGGTCATAAGCGCTATCTATGTCGTTAATTGACATTGGAATCGCAACACGACAACGCCACCTAGCGCAGGTTCCAGTAAACTTTATTGGGTACTAACGCCATCTACGCGGTATCGTGTAACCACGAATCTTATTTGAGCACATGTTCATTGCACAGACAACTCCTGATCATGTTTCCGAAACAACTCCTATTATTTGGCACTTAGGATTCATTTTTTAACTGTTTGTAAGCCGACAAAGGTCAGTTCCCTTGAAAAAAAGCCAATTTTACTCACCCCCAAATAAATATATAAAACAATGAACAATGAAAACAGGACAGTGTGGTCATCGGCAAAATAAGTGATATTTAGACGTAAACATGTCCAGGGCTTCTTTGGCTTCCCTTTCCCCTTGATGTGTGCCGTCTTGACCCCCAGTTTGGTACCTCGTTATTGAACCGGGTCTCAACAATTCAAAGAGTCAATGGACAGTGGTCATTCGACTTTCACTTCATTGGCAAAAGTGGGATATAACAGATAGTAAAAAAAGACCACGAAAAAAGCGACCGTCAAACGTTGATGGCTGTGTTTCGGTCCCCCCTTCTCCAAACCCGGGGTACACATGAGGACAATAAGGGGAAAGCCCCGCCTCATTCGACCCTGGTTTCTGGATTATCCACAACAGGTCATTATACGCTTTTTATTTCCTAAACTGGTCAGTGGTGCCATGGCTTATTTCCGACTTTACTACTCCATAAAAGTTTAAACAAGCAACCTCTGTTGGACCAAGAACATTTCTTGCACGGGGAGGGGATTGGTCCAAAGGATCTCAAAGGGAACATTGAAGTCTTTATCTCTGCTTTTCGAACAGAAAACCTGCGAAGAATGTGTTGAACATATTCTGGTTTCATGTACATTTTCTGATGTAGTACAAAAGTCAATCTACATGCTTATTGCAAACCTTGAAGTGAAGTCTGTGTATTTTATACACTTGAACTTGTCTAGAATAGACATGCAATTGATTAGCTGTTATTTAACACAAGCTGGTATCTACTTTAAGGGTCTTCAGAATTTGGAGCAATGGAAACCTAAAACAGGCTTCTTGGAATCTACCTTCACTATGTCTTACAAAAGCAGTTGTCCAATTTAGAGCTGTGCAAAAGAACCATAGAATGTGACACATGAAAAAAATGTGTCCCATTTCTCAATGGTTTTACAAAAGTGCAAAAATGTGATTATTTGAACTAGATTTTTACAAATAAATTTGAAGCATTTTTAATTGAATACAAGTGATTTACAATATTTCCAAGCACCCTCCCTAGTTCTCAAAATTGTGGAGTTGTCCAGAATAAGGAGGGTGTCCAATCTAACAGGTTCCTTTCACTCGGATTTTTTCCACCTTATTTCCTGCATCTGTCTTGAACTGTAACACCTACTGTCAAACTTACGGATTTTAGGATCAGGGTGACCAACACACAAAAAGTAGGTGTACGCCCAACCATTGAGCAGTTTTTACTGCTTTCTTTTCTGCGTATTGCCAATATCCCCCTTACTTTCACCCCAAATTCCCTCCCAATATGTACACGCTTAAAAAAAAAATGTAACAGCAAACACCATTACCCCCACATGTCCGCACAATGCACCAATTGACCAACGCCAGCAGAGGATTTCTGCGAACCCTTGCAAAAACACATCCCTGTATATACAGGGTGAACATAAAATGTTTTAAATGCGCTTCTAACAAGAGCAGTGATGCCATTGAAAATGCTGAAAATTGCAGTTTTTACGACAGGGAAGTAGGACCTGGTCCAACGACGACAACAACAACAACAACAAGGGCAAAACTTGTGATTTTTTTTTCTCGCAAATTCCCGTTAAAACATAAACTAAAGCTATAGATCTGTTGCCCCACACTTCTAAACAACTCCAATTTCAGTTTGAATGGCCCATAAACACACAGACACACACCCCTCAATACTTAACGCTCCCCTCTAAAAATCCTAAAGTGATTGTCCGGTGCCTTTTGCCCCATAAAAGAAAAATACTTAAAGGAACGTGATGACTTAATCTGTTCTAAGAGGATGAAACAGTTTTTTCAAAAGAAAAATATACAAAAAAACAAGATTGACAAAGAAGAGTTTAGTCGTGTTTATCAGTGTACTGTAGAGGACAGGGGACAATCAATATTTCGGATAATAAGTTAATTAGAATGTGATGTGAAGCGCCGCCTATATGGAGCGGCAGGATGAGCATCTGGTGACCGATTTAGACTTTAGACATCCAGAAGCACGAAATGGGTAATAAAATGTAGACAGAATTGCATTTTTTTTTATGTTCGAAAGTCACGTACAGACCAATGAAAATATGGAGTAGAAGCAATGTTTCTAAAAACTTGTTTTCGAGGATTGGGAATGCCTAATTCAATCCTAAATAAATCTGAATATTGCGAGTTTGTTTTAGGAAGTTTTTGGCATTTTATTCCATAGTAGTAAATTTTCATTTTTACTTTACTTTTATTTAGAAAATTTTTTTTGCTGAATGTAACAACGTAAAAATAGCAGAGTAAACCACACTAAAATACATTTGGTTACACACACAAATATATAGATGTATTAAACGAAAATGTATACTTTCGCGTACTATCTCAATGTGCTTACATGTCCAATCAGATAAATAAGATTTTTTAAATGTTTCCTACTTTTTTGGTACTATCTCTGATTCGCTGAAGCGATTTGAGTAAATTACCTAAAATAACAAAATCAACCTTAATAGCCCTTATCGTAGTCTTGAACACCGTGGTGCTCGTTGAGTTTGGAATCAATACCAAATGGTTGGGTGTAGTTTATGGTGGTTTAAGGAGAATATTGCCATCTAATTTTCTGCGAGTAATTTTACTGTCGTTTTTCGGTATTTTTCACGCAAAAAAAAAATGCCAACTTGGGTGAATATTTTTATGCAAAACTTTCCCACTGTCTTAATTTTTTAAGAGAAAAAAATGGCCATTGTTTCTTGGCTACATAGCAGCATCGTGTCTGACTTTTAGCTTTTTCAAACAATGGATCCAAGGCGAGTTTTCCCATCATCCATACATAATAAATGCACTTTCAGCTTTAGTGGAGATTAAAAATGGCGCAGCGAGAGGATAAAAGGGGAGCTAAGGATATGCCTATCAAGACAGCAACGCAATCATTTATTTTATATTATAATGTGCAATCTCGGTGTAAGTCTAATTAGGCTTATAAAAAATGAAAGTGAAGAAGAAAAAAAAACCTAGAAAAACTTTAGACTTGTATTTTTATTTTTAGTGCTCCAAGGGTTGTTGGCCTGTGGGATCGAGGTGTAGCTGATTTTGGAAGGTGTACAACGATTCCAGATATGCTTAAGTCTAAAATAAACTCCCCCTGACAATTCAAGAAAAAAAAATTGTGATTGTGCGAAGAATTTTGGGCTGATTGTCAAATAAAATGGTGCAACTGTTGAAAACTTTGTTTTTAAAGCGATGTAACACCATTTTTCGTTGGTAAAAATGATGCTATACCCTTCTTAGAGTACTATATAAAGTTAAATAAGTTTTATTTATATTTGTTTATCATTATTTCACGTTTACAGAAACACAATGATGAGAGATTGTTATGCCTAGTAGACACTGCATGTTTCATGAAACTGAAAAAGGGGTTTCGCAAATATGTTTGTGATATGTGGAAGCCCACCAGATTTCTGCAACCAAGTTTCATGAAACTTTAGGTTAAAAAAACGTGTTTCAATGAAGCATTGTTTCATGGTTAAGGCGCTCCTACCAAGGCCTGTATACTCCACGTGCTGCAAGGCGAATATCGTTTTTGTGTTCACCCTAGTACAAGTGTCGTCTGCAATGAAGTGCGTGGAACAATCATTGACCAGAAAACAGTTCCTGTGAGGACAATACACAAATATGTTGATGAAACTTTATTTGAGTTTCATGAAACATGCAGTGTGTACTATGCATTATACAATGTGTTTTTGAATCGATCATGTTCTCAAGAAAATTCCAAAAACTCACAATCTCACTTATCTAGATGTTAATTTTGCCGATTTTTGCCTATTTTTCAAAATTTAGGAGAAAGTTGCACATTTTTGTGTCATTGATAATGTGGCTTTTAAAAATAAAAAAATTGGTTTAATCTCAGATTAGCTTAGATGGAATCTCGCTCCAAATTATTGCCAAAAAGGGTTAAATAGGTTTATTACGAAATAGAACAACAGAATCTATGATATAGCAGTGCATACTATAACAGTGTACCTCTATTTGATTGGCATTCAATTATAAACTTGGAAGTAACAAGTCCTATACGTATGTAGTTATATTTTTGTTTTAGTTTCGCTATGCAATGCAAAACGATGGTGGCGAATAAGTGTCTCCTCAAATTCCTCATGATGCATGAAACCAAAGTAACCCTCGATAAAAAAAAGCCTGTGTACCCCTGACAGTTTTCCTGGAAATCTATATGAGAAAGCTGGGATGAGAGTGCACAAGGGTGTTCCCGATGCAAATTGTGGCAAAGTGCCATCTGTATGGATGCTTGCTCAGCTATGTGGAAATTTAGTTTTTCTGGGAATTTTAAAAAGATAAATTTATAAAATGCTATGTACGATGAAAACACCCAGAAGACAGATTCTGGGGCAGCTTAATTTTTTTTGGCGGTGTCTTGACGGTCATTTGTTGTGAATGTGCAAGAGTAAAAAAAGGGTTATTTTCATCAGCCCAACTGCAAAAACGAGTGAAATTATTTGAAACTAGGGTAAGCCACGACAGCAACTCGAGGTTCATGAGCTCGCATGAAGATGACTCATTTAAAATGCTAATTAGGCATGGATACTTTTGCCTAAAAAGATGCGGGAACACGAGACGTGCAACCGGGGAGAAACTCCAAGTCTCCAGGGTTCGCCATACTTGCACAAAGGACGTTGTTGCCAGTCCTTTATACAACACACTGCACGCTTTCAAACATTCCCATGCTTATAAAACTTTATTAGCTCCTATGTTCCTGGCATAAATACTTCATACAAAGTATTAATTTCATAAATATATTTTCATGCTTTAAGGCTTACATTTCTATATGCATATATCCTATAGGCTGAATTTGGAACTCTTTATGTTAAAGGAGTTTTCCATTTCATTGTAATTGGGCGTTATTTAATTGGATAAGCTAATAAATCATGATTAATTAGTGGTATTGCCTGTTTCGACAGTTTGATGACGTACTTTTAATTAAAAAATGAGTGTGAGGAAAAATAAAAAAACATTTATACAGCAATGCTTTTTAGTATACATTATAAGAAACACGAAACAGAAATAAAGTTTATGCAAACCAAGTTGTCGAAACTTGGTTACGTGAACATGTTTACATAAACTGGTTTGTCCAAATGTAATTGTCCACATAGGAATTGTTTGCTGGTCAAGGTTTATTCCGCGCTTCATTGCAGACGACGCTTATACTAGTGAACACAAAATCGATGTTTACGTGGAGTATAAAGGCATTGGTAAGAGCGCCTTGACCAGGAAACAATGTTTCCTTTGATATTTACCGCCTCTTGAGTGATCACCGAAATGTTTCATGAAAACACGGGGTTTTTTTGCCAAAAGTTTCCTTAAACTTGGTTGCAGAAATCTGATGAGCATCCACGTATCACAAACATATTTGCAAAACCCTGCTTCTGTTTCGTGTTTCCCATATTGGGTGCTAGGTATAATGCAACAATACATCTTAATCTGTTGTGGGTGGGAATTGCATGGCTTTAATATTTATAATTTAAGCTTGTGACATATTGTATGCCATACTCGAGGCATTGCAAATGTTGTTTTACTATTAATTACATGCTGCGATTGTTTTTTTTTTGTTTTCCACAATGTTATTTGTATGCGTTGCGAGCATTAGCGCCATCTTGTTTCAAAACACACTTCAGGTCAGGATCCTGTTTTGAATTGTAAATGGGTTACAGCAATTGATATTCAGCGTTACAAATGGAGAGCTGTTAAGATTACAGAAGGATCTGAGAGTACAAAAGACAAAATTGCATCGAATGATAAACACTTAATTTAAAACGGCTGAATTAGCACCGACATCGTTTTAACAGTAGATATAGCCATAAATACTCTATTATTCGTACTTTCATTAAAATGCAATTAAATACGACCTACTAACAGTATACCTATAAAACCCTTTTAATGAACAAGCACTATGTGCAAATTGAAGAGTATAAGGACGTCAACATGCATTTTTTGAAAAGATGTTATTCGAGATTTCGATGCAAGACGACTAGTGGCGCCTCTACAGAAGGATTCTGATGACATTGATTGTACCAATGCTACTGAACTATCACTAGGTGTGCCAAGTATATTTGATGAAGAATTTCAATTCTAGTTTACCATTAGTTGTTTATTTTAAAGGCACACTTAAACGATCCTTGAAATCCAATTCCAGGTCATGGAAATTTGATTTTATCTTTTTAACTGAGAAATATAGATTGGCATTTTCAGGTTCAAATTTGAAGAATATAATGAAATTTACTTAATCATACTGGTTTAAGAGTTATTGGTGGGAAACCTTGTTGTCAATTTTGATGTTCATCAAATTGTTCGGAACACAGATTTATTTCAGAATCCTGTATTACAGTGTGTTGAGAACTCTTAAGATAATGCCATTTTTTTCATTTCATTTGCATTACACTATAGGTACTCCGAATTCTTGACCACCAAATTCCATTTGAAAATTGCTTAAAATGCATAAAACTATTTGTAACACTTTTAAAAGCCCCATGAAGTATCGAAAAGAAGCGATTCTTACATGGGGTAACTTTTAGGAATTTCTATTATTCCAACATCGTTGCCACACAACGACATCACGCGAATTTACATAATAAAAAGTTCTTGGGAAATTTTACCAGGCTAGCTACCATGTCACGAAGGAGGTACTTCAACGGTAAATTTTTCAATGGAACCTGCGTAACAATCGGTCGTCTTAACAACCCCTGCAGTATATTGGATTTAATAATATATACAAAAAAAATGTTAAATGCGATAGGGTTTAATTGCCATTGTGATGAAGTCATGCAAAAAGATGGCGGGGGCAATTTTTTTTTGCGGAAAAATATGCTTCGTAGGCGAGAAAATACACTCTGTAAAGAAGCTGAAAAATGTTTCTCAGAAATGCTCGAAAAATACAATCAATCCTTGAGATTCCTCGTGATTTTTGGAGTGTGCTCGACATTTTCAACGAGCAGTCAACCCAGCTTTATCAACAACGTATGAGCGAATTTAATAAATGCCAGAGTGTTTTTCATAGTCCCTCGAAAGGCACAATATACCACTTGTTTGCTATAATTGATAAGGAAGATGACAGGCTGCCATGAAAAATTAAGCACAAGCCAGTTGTGAGCATGGGATGATTGTGTCCATGGCAATGTGCAACATGTGACTCGCGCTTTCGCTGAAGCATCGCTATTTTCGACATTAATGAACTGATGAATGGGAACCAGATTGTCAAGTCAAGTGATATACAATGCATGCTGTATAAAGCTCTTTTTAAAGTATTCCTTGCATGCAAGTCTCTCTTATTTGTTACTACAGTAACATTCAGCAAAACTTTGCAACTTTGAAAACTAAATTTTGCAAGGTAGGCAATGTACGTGGAAAGAGTGCATGAATACCAAGTGCTTATTTTATTGTATGCACTAAGCTGCAACAAGCCAGCTTTACTGTGTAATTTATTGTTATTTATAAATAATAATTTAGGAATACGAATGGCAAGTGATACAACAAACAGAAAATCTATTAATATTCCTAAAAAAGTTGCTCAGTACCAAAAAGTTGTTGCAACTGAATTTTTGTTGAATATTTTATGTTTGTGTGTTTTTACATTTATTATTAATATTCTCTAAAATTATGATTTTCTTTTTTGTATGGTATACACTTTAAAAATGAGCACTACAGTAAATACAGCAAATTGCCTACAGGTTTTTTCTGTACAACATGATCACGAAATGAGTGCTTCTTCCGCTCATTTTTATCAATATCATCGATGATGAGTTTTTTGCTAGTTGGATTTACATTTTTTTTGTCGAGTTTGGCAAGAAATTTTCAGTCCTTATTTGTAGCAGATTAGCACTGCATGCTAAAATGTCGAACGTCATTTTCTAATTTATCTACGAAGTATAGTATTTTTTTACAATACTTTTGCTGTTCACACTCCTTTTCCCATGGTTACAAATTCGGCAAATTTCTAACTTTATTTTGTTGATTTTTTGTATTTTGCATAACGGTCGAACGTGTTTGTTGTACTCTTTTTCTAAAAACTAGCAGTAACCATGAACCCTATTTAGATGGCATTATTTTTCCTAAATATTTAATTTATTTATTTTTTAAATAGTAGTTGGGATTCGTTTTCACGCGAGTCATATTTTTTTCAGATACGTTTTATGTGTGCTATGAGTACCATTTGTATCGGATCCCGTCTAGGGGGTCGAAATATCGTGGGATTGGGTTTAGGGATGTGTTTTTTAAACTCGTCCTTTCGTGAGGACGGGTTTGCCTTGTGCTATTAATATGCACGATTGTGATCCTATATCATATTAAGTGATCTATGGCCTTAACAGTTCATCCCTGATCCAGTGCCAATGGCAGCTGGAGCCCCCTACAGAGAAGCTCCATAACAGACCCGCATGCTCAAGTCTTTGCTTACTTTGAAAGCCAATTTAAAACGCCATCCTCAGTCATAATATCAAAACCCCAAAGTGTGGGAAAATGAGCTGAAGCACACTGGGAAATTCAAGGACGAGAAGCGCCCCCTGTGGGAACGCTTTTCTGCAGGGGCTGTCCAGATTAAATATATGATACATTTGGAGGAAATAAATACAGTGGGGATACTCCTTTATTGCAAATTTAAAAATCCTAGAAGATTACAGCTGAACGGAATTTTTCTGATTAACGTAAATTTCCTGACCTATAGAAGGAAAATCTAGGAAGAGAGAGAGAACCAGATAAAGGGGAATCCGGGCTGCTGCCTGGATTCCCTTAGTTCAGGGTTTAACTGGCTATGCTAAAATTGTTACAAGCATAGCCAGTTAAACCCTGAACTTGCATATTAATGCAAACTGATCAAGCAAAGGCATAAACAAATATCCACGAATCCCTCTCACATTCCTGGCAACTCAACTCTCCCTAACCCCTTTTCCCTGGTATGCATTGCTGAATGCACATAATCTCCTAGTGAATAATTTTCGTTAAAAATATGCTACGTCGAAAAGGGTTACCGAAGCGGATACAAAGGGATCGGGCTTATAGTATCAAAGGTGCTTGAATTCCGGGGGCGTGCTTGGGCATAAATGAGAATTAGGAGATCGATCCGGGGTTAGTACAACACGAGTTGCCGGTCTCCACCTCCTAGATATGCATAGGGGCGTGAAGACAGAAGCGAAATTCTGAATAGTTGCGTGGCCACGTACCACGGAGTGAGTGGAAATTCATTACAGACATTGTTTTCATAGCCAGACATAATCAGCCATTGCCAACGATTTTCAATTAAAACAGCCAACTGCCGTGGCTGCATGCCCTATTGACAGTGTTTACGGATGTACATTGATTGAACAATGCCTTAACGCTGGTTCAAAAACTGGTGCAACAGCAGCGTGGCCAATTGTACCCAATTGTGCAATTATCATCCACCCACACTCGGATGAACGACTCTGGTTCTGTAAAAGAACCGAGGTAGCCAGCGAAATTTAATTTGTCTTGTAGAATTTCTTCTATGCCTAGTACAGATCAGAGGAAACACTAAACAGAAGCAGGGTTTCTGCAAACATATTTGTCAAAACGTGTTTTCGTGGATATGTTTCGATAAACTGGTTTACCCAAACATACTGTTCACATAAAGAAGCATTTCGAAACGAAGGAAATGTTTGCTGGTTATGGCGCTCCTACCCTCCTGCCAAGGCCTGCATTCTATATGGCCAAAAACTGTCGTCTGCTCTAGAAAGCATGTGGAGTGATGGTGCATCTAGGAGCACCATGGTCCATGACCAGTAAAAAGGTTTTCCACTTAAAGTTATACAAGATTTTCAAAACATGTCATTTTTCATATACATTGCAAAATATGTTTTTATCATATATGAAACATGGCTCTTTATAATTTTCCCACCCGGATGGTTATCTTAAGGGAATTCAATGCTTTTCTATGGTGTTTTAAACTATAACTTATTTATACTTTTTTGACTTTTGACTGATTGAGTTTGCAACAAGTGACACTATGCCAAAATAGCTGACACTTTTAAGATTCTGTGGGAGAAAATATTTCGAGGAAGGGATTTTATTGCGACCACCAGCTGGTGTTATTTGATATTACTTAATAGCAAACATTTTTATATTTGCTTCCACCCCCTTCTTTTCCCATAAGCCTATTTGACCAACACGCAGCAAGTTTCTTTGGAATTTTTATATTAAAAAAAAAAAGGATTTCTTTCCCTTGGTCGATCCCCTTACCCTTTTTCCTATAAAATGAAAGCTGCTTCTTTATGTTGAAGGTTTTTATTACTTAGTGAAGCATTTTTTTAAAACTTTTTTTCCCTACATCTCCTGCTTTTATTAAAAGGCTGCCCAATCCGGTTTTGGCGGGAAATGCAATAGGGATGAAATGGGAAAGTTCCTAAGAAATACGACCTTAGACCTCCCTCCCCCGCTCTCTGAGTGTGCACATGGTTCCTCGTTGAGTTTCCTCTGAAAAAGAAAGGATTTCATTTGAAATTTCAAAGTTTTTCTATTGGCAGAGTTGGTCCCATGCACGGTATTCAAAAAACGATTTCGTCTTTTTTGGTCCTCAAAAGCCTCTTTTTACCCCATTTCTATTCCCCTCTTCTGCTGGTCTTTTCCATTATATCCCCTCGCTCCATATCCCCTTTTTCGGGGAATACTTTTCCCAGCTTTCTTGCCAATATTCAGGATTCAAAGACGTTTTCTTTTACTTTTTCATCCCCTTTTTTCGTCGTTTTTCCTTACTTCTCTACCAGATTCATCTTCATTTCTTCCCATAGATCCAATTTCCCCATTTACGTCCAAGGCCTTCATTTATAAGACTCCCCTTAAGGGCGCATTAATATCACCTGATGTGCTGATACATGCTCTTTGCTGAACATGGAAGGGGCAGTCCATGCACTATCTTACTTTTTTTTACAATCTATTTGGATCATTGTCATCTGATTCTGTTAATTCATACATTTTTCTATAACATACATCATGTGCTCACTGCTCAGTGGACATAATCAAAATTCATAGGGAAATTTAGGCCTTGTAGGGTCCTTGGGAGAAATGTAGTTTTGATTTCCGTTCATAGATGGTGCTGTGTTTGTCCTTGCCATTTCTACAGGGCGAAATCGAAATGTCAATGATTTAGTCATCATTATCAAAAATATCGATTTTTAATGATCACAACCCTAGCTTAAATGTTAAGTTTACCCTAGTTTTTGCCCATGCCTTCCAACATGGTATTTGTCACTTCGCATGTGCACGTAACCCAATTTTGTTCACTTTATAGCACCCCTATTTCTTATTTCCAAGAACTTCCATTTGCCTTTTTTCTCCCCCTCCTCATTCCTTGCTCTTTCTTCACAAGAAGCAAAGAGACCTTGCTTGAGTACCCCTGAATGCTTCCATTGAATGGCCCCTGCCCCACTTCCTATTGCCAGGGCCACACAAGGGGTTATTTCCTTTATCTTTCCTATCTTTGGACCACGTGGATCCATCCTACCTTAGCCGGTCCACCCTTAAACCGGACCACACTGCCCCCCTCTTTTTCCTCCCTACCAAATAAATAGGGCACAAAGGATCTCACGGTTTGCCTAATTCTTTCCTTAGGCCTACACGCATAAATGCACCAAAGACTCGTGAGTTCCTGAGAAGTACTCTGGATTTGGGATTGTCCAGGGATACGATCGTTTATTTCGCAGTTCCTAGCTTCGAGTCAGGTGTGAAAGGTGTTTCCGAAATGTGCTTTTTGTGCGAAATTTGCCGCTTACAAAAGGGGCGAGGGCTTCCTAGAAAATCCATTGACCCCGCGGAGTCACCCTGTATTTTTCGCCCGAATCGACAGGAATGTTTGACCGTGGTCATTATGAAGGCCCACCGGTGAAATGACCATTGTGCCCATCGCCAGGGTGCACTTCAGTGTTTACACACAGGGGTTGGCCAATTCTGACCTGTGGGGTTTCCGTCCGCAGCAATGGTGCCACCTGTTTTTTATGCTTGCAAAATAAATGACCAGTTAGAATTGCCTTCAATGTGTTTATTCGGGGATTGATACAGATTCTAATCCGCCATTTTTTTCATTAGCAGATTCAGTGACCAAATTCGATAGCTTAAATACAAGGGTGTGACTGGTCATTAATCTACACGCAATAATAAACAAACACATTATAGCGAAACGGCAAAACCAAAAAATCCTGTGGTGTCCTAACCCCAACAACGCAATACTCCCCCCCCCCCTAACTACGACTAAGTCCCCCCTTCGGTATACTCTCAACGAGAGGGGGGCGTTATTACACCGCCCCCATATCCAAACTACGACTATCCACATCACCTTTTTTGGTTTAAACCAAGGGGCAATGAGTACTTTTTTCACGAACTTTAACCCTTCCTCCCAACTTTCATGACGCAGTGCTAGATCACCCCCCCCCCCCGCCTCCTCCTCCCTTCTTCCTTCTCCCTAAACAAAACGATGATTAAGTCCATCCCTCTCCCAAAACTTTAAATGCCCCACCACCCCTTTTGGTTTTGGCCAGCGAGGGGGAGGGGGGGGGGGATGCTGAGTACTTTTTTTTGCATGAACTTCCTCCCCCCCCTTTCCCCTCCTAGTCTTGTGGGCACATCTAGAATATCGAATTTTTATATTTTATGCTATGTAATCAATGTTAAGTGTGAACATTTTTAAAAATGTTTTCAGTTCTTTTTGAAATACTCATTATATATTTGTATAGTTTACCTGTGCTGTATCGTGAATTCTGTAAATTTTCATGCATACAGGGTGGGATATTTTATGTTGAAATGTATGTATACATGTTCTGTAAGTGTGGTAGATCCTGGTTTCAATATTTTTGCTGATTTTCTTCGATTATTTTTTTAAAATTCAGCATCAAATTCGGAATTGTCTTAAACTTGTGCACATTGTTGAAAGTACGACTGAAGCTCGGTGTTGGTAATTCTATGTCACGTCTAATGAATCATTCAAAAATGTATTGGAAAATCCTTTCCGTATTTTTAATTTTAATTTGTAAAAATCGTTATGAAATTTTAGTTGGTTTTTTTTTTATAAAAATTCACGTTCGCTTTACATTGGTATTCTCACAACATTGCTTCTTTGTATTCTTCTATACTTTCTTAAGGATATTGTGTCATTTTGGAATAGTAAATTTTTCTCCTAAATTATTTATCAGCATTTGAATTATTCTGGAACAGTTGGCAATTACGTGAATTATGATTTTTTACTGGAAGCTAGCTGACGTACTTTTTGGACACCTTGAATTTACATTGCATTCTACTTCGTTCTACAGGGTGTCAGCGAAGTTTTTTTCTCCTTTTGTTTACCGTGTATTGTCGCGATGGAGCTCTTTCACACTCCTATTCCTTGTACATATAGTTTCCCAATTTTTTGCCCCCATCCTACCTTTCTAATTTCTACTTTTTTAAAAGCCCTCCATGGGTTAAATTTAAATATCCTCTTCCTAGCTAAAGTTCCCCCTTAGACCCTTCGCAACCCTTTCAAGGAGGCCCTCTGATTCTGCCTGCCTTTTCAATTTCCTAAGAAAGAAAAAAGTCCGAAAAAAAAAAGGACCCCTTGTTGTTGTTGTTATGATTTTTTCATCATAATTATTTCTTAGGTGAGCGTACCAGCTGCATCTTAGGCCATTGCGGAAGTAACGGGGTTCCCCTTTGTGATTCGGTATTCGGAAGGGGGATTATGAAATGGGGAAAAGACTGAGAAAAGAGGAAGGATGAGGAGGAGAATGTAGTGAAGTGTAGGCTGGTAAATGGGTACAAGGCAGGGACAAGGGGGTAGCTATATGGGGGCCCCCGAGGTGGTAAGGGGTTATTACCGAATGAAAATGGCCAAAGTCAAAGGCGTATGCCTCACACCAATTCCCCATCGCATGCCCCTCGCCCATGGTCAAAATCATGCACAATGTACTTATCACAGGGGGTGAAAATGAGCTGGAAATTTTTACCTTGGAAAGTAGGCGGTGTTGCAACTGAAAACAACAAAAACTGTCAATATACAGTGAGGATAGGGATTATATACTGTAGTTACTGTAGTACATGGATCAGTTTTTTCAACTGATCTACAGGTGTGGCACGAAAGTTTTCGAAAGGCTCCAAAATTGTTTCCCATATTTTGAAATGACAAAATATTAGGGATGTTCATCATTTAGCAGATTATTTCATTAAAAAGGTGATTTTTCGTTATTTTCTTTGAGAAAATGATAGAAAACCTTGTCTTGAAAACGTATGGTGTGCTTACATTAGCAATTTTAGCACCATTTTGTGTGCCGTTACTTGAAATAGGTTGCAAAACGCTGAGATAGGGAACATTCAGATTTTGGCATAATTCAGTACCTCAGAATATCTTCAATTTGGCAACATTTATGCAAAATCTGATTTCACAAATTAATGGAAAAAACATGTGAGGATTCCAGAAACATGTTGGACGTGATGAATGAAACTTTTAACCAAACGTGTTATCAGAAAGCACACTAACAGGATAATCATCAGCATACATTCCCGTCAAGCATTGGTGCAATGCATGTTTGCTGCCATTAGTGAAAAACAAAAAACCCACTGAAAGTTTGATATGCGTAATTCGATGTCCCAAACGAACACATTTCCCTAATTTGACAACGATTTTTATTTTTTAAACATTTCTTTTTTTTAATAAACTTGATAGCAGGCGAGACCGGGGCACAGTGGGCCACGGGGCCCAGTGGTTCAAAGCGCTTATAAAATCAGGTTTTAGCAGTAACCTAATGCCTGTGATGTGCAAGGAAGCTGTATGCGCCACTCATTCATTAAACGAAATGTCTGCCCTCTAACACAATCATAGAAGAAGCGATTTAAGTTTTAAGTTTTTGAGCTTGAAAAGTAAGTATTCAACATACAACTGGATTTTTATTCTAGGTGTAATTATAAATCATAAGTATATACTGCAGCAATATACCATTGACGAATGTATATATCCAGCTATAATTTCAATCTGAAGTTTATGTTAAATAGCCATGTGGTATACGGGGTACAGTGGGCCACAACATTATGGGGTACAGTGGAACAGTCTGCGCAACCAACTTTAATCTCTTATAGCAAAAAAACTAATAGCTCTAAAACGATGAAAAAAATGTATACAGGTCCTCAAGGCTTGTATATTACTGAGTTATTCTTTTAAAATTCTATAAGTTAAATATTTTTCCCAAAAAAAAATCCCCTACCATGAATTATTTATTCACTGGGAACATTTCCTCGACATTTTTTAAGAAATGCAATTATTAAAGTTTGGCAAATACACTAAATACACAAAGATAAAACTTCATGAAAACTAATTTACAGGCTTATGGATTTTCGACCTCATTTTGCCCTGGTAAAAGCTTCCACCAGATCATAACAAGCAAAAATACCCCTTGCCCCCTTAAAATACTCCCCTAAAAGGGCCTCCATGAGCCACATACGGTTCAAGGAGGAACTTAGGGGCCAGTTGAGGGGACCAAAGTGATGAACGGACAAGAGGCTCCTTAGGGTTACCCTTGTCACACTGTTATTGTTGTTGTTTTGGTGAGAGGTCAGTTTTACTTCCGACTCCAGTGTAGGAATTCTGAGTAAAAAAATTTAAGTGTCTCTTAAGGGGCTCTGTGCAGGCGATATTGCCTTGAAATCTGTTTAACCCTACTGCTACAGTAACAGACTCTGGATAATGGTCTTTTGGGTGCAAGCTGTAAGGTTTTTTTTATCGATTTATGTTTTTGGAAAGCGGTTTGAGTCGTTAAAACAAGGCAGAATGTGCTAGGGGAAAAAAACACGACAAGTGTGTTAAATCTGGGCAATAATAAAATAGCGAAATCTGTGTTTCATGAACAGGGCTACTTTAATAACAGGATGTGATCAATTAAAACGATATTAAGTCTAGTGTAACGATGATAACTGATGCATCCCAGATTTCTTGAGATATTTTTGAGTGGTTAGTTAGTGAGTGGGACTTGGACCCCGTACATCGAAATAATAAAATAAACTTCGTATTGGATAACCTCTCGAATTTTGTAAGAAAAGATTAACTTGGGATATGATAAAGTGAAATTTCAAACTTGTGGAGGGATCTTGGCGAGTTAAACGAACCTTATAAGGTTATTAATGACAGATTTCTGATACGTTTAAGTGTTTTCGGTTTTAAAAAGTCAACAATTGCTTTTCTTAACTTTGTCAATTTCCATTATTAAACTCTACATAATAACGTTACTTTAGCATCATAGCTATCTTTGAAATGTTTTATACATACGTAATCCCAGACAAAAATGACATCATTTATTGTGGACATAACGTTTGATTTTATAAGAAATAGACATTATGGCATCACGTTTTGGCTCTAACACTTGGAATTGCTTGGTTGCTTGGAATATACCACAGATGGCGCTGGCTTATTTAAATGAAACTGTATTACAGGATTGGAAAGACGAGATTACTCTTGGTTGGTACAAGGTGTATGCAAAATGTTCTGAAATTTCTTCCTAAAATGGCTTGGTCAAACTGAACAGTAGCTGTGGTCACAGAATGGATTTAATCTTAGCTGAAAACCAATTTGGATATTAAATGGCAGAGGTACCATCAGGAAGGGAATGGGACTGATAATCAAGAAAAATAAAGAAAAATGACATGTTATTCAAGAAAAGTACAGCAACCCCAACAACAAGACGGTGTCCAAAGGGGAGTTCTGAGTCACAGAGTTAAGGGTATGGGCACCACTGGAATATGTGTATGAAATATGCTATCCAAATTGATTTTCAGCTAGATAAATCCATTCCATGACTGCAGCAAGTATATTAAATGCGGTAAAACAGATTTCAGTGCATTAAGTTGTTGCAAGGAATGCACCTTAGATGGCGCTGTTTTTTGCTAGTCGGAAGAAATGGGGGGCTAAATTTCACTCAATGCAAAATTTATAATCATTTTAACTTTTTCTTTTGCCTTTTGAAGAATGCTACGAAGCGGAAAGCTGAAATATAAATAATCAAGGGTTGGATTTCGATTTCGAAAAAAAAGTGGAAAGTTTTTTTTCTCCTGCTTCTGGAACACTTTTAATGCGAACCCGGTGTTCCCCCTCTCGACTTACCCCTGCATTCGTACGCACACATGCACACAAGGTCCCCTTTGATGGAATCCCCCTTCCTCCTCCTCGTTCTGCCTTTTGCTATTGACCACCAGCAGCTACAACAGGTGGCTGTGGTGACGTGTTTCCTTGGATTTTTCTTGCAAGACCCCTACTTTTCATGGTTCCTGTATTTTTTCCTTCTTCCATCCCCCTCCATCACTTATCCCCTCTTGTTCACCCTCCCCTCTTCAGAAATGCTGTGCCTTTTTTAAAAAAAAACCACACGGATTATGTAACGCGCTTAGAATGTCCGAGTGCACGTGGAGCCACAGGGGGCGCAGTCGTCGCTCATGGTATCTTGCCTTTATCCCATCCCTCTGAGTGCACACTCTCAAACGTGAGTCATGGTTTAGCTCCACACTCACGTTTAAGATGTTCTTGGTACATAACTCGTTTTTAAAAGAAAATTTTTTGGAATTTCCCCCAAGTTTTTTTCCTATTGAAGGAGGGGTCCTCCTTATCTTTTTTTTTGGCCATTTTCTCACCGTTTTTATTCAAATGCTGTCCTGAAATCATTGAAGTTAGATCTCACCTATATGTATTGAAATTGATGTTTAAATTGAAATATTTTGTACAAGCTGGAACGTGAACACAAGGCCCTAGTGGAAATATGTGGACTTATAAGAAATTGGACGTACATGGAAATGACGTCCAAAAAATGTGGACAATTCTTTGGAATTTTTATATAAACCTACTATATTGTCCCCGGTTGTTTAAAGTTTACTTGAAACCTTGATTCTTGTTTTCTTGATACTACAATTGTGTGCTACTTATGATGTGACAAATTTGCTTTTTTCAATGAATCAATGGTGTGATGCTGAATCGCTATCTAACCTAAATCTCGTTCCTTTGATCTGTTTATCTCAACCTCACTCCCCCTCCTCTCATTGAAAATCATAAGCATTTTAATTACCAAATTATTCACCTAAGCCGATACAGGTGTTTCTAAGCCGAAATAAGGTATAATGTTGTAGTTACATGCAGCTTATATTACCAATAGTTTTTGATATGCTTGAAGACATAATGAAATTGCTTTGTGAATTTTAAATGAAGTGCTGCGTGTTTGGATGCAGGAATTGGCATCTCATGTGTGAAATTTTGACTTATGAGTGAAAGTTAACATAATTTTTCCAGCATATTGTAATTGAAATTTCAATGGCTAAGGAAAAAAATCTGAGTTAGTTTAAAAAAGTGAGCACCTATAACCTAGTAGCTAAATTTGAATTTAAAATCAACAATACGTCTATGAAAGCGGGACAGTTTTTAAACCTCAATATCCATTATCTTCTACATCCATTAGTTGAATAAAACCCGTTGAATTTTCTGTGAAAATTTTAAACACAACAATGGTTGGTTCATCTTACCTGATCTTTTTTTATTCTGTCATCATCGCCATCTTTACTTTGATGAGACAATACAAGAAAGGAAGTATGTTCCAGAATGGGGACGAGTATTATACACTGTATATGATCGATTATTAATTATTCATAATAGATACCCTTTGAACTGTGAGGGTCAGCGTCAGCCATTGGAAATTTTGAAGGCTTGTAGCAATTTATCTTTTCAAAGCCTTACATTTTTTGTCCTTTGTGATAGTTTTACATGTTGAGATGTGCATTGTCAGATAAGTTTTTGAGTATCATGTATTTACGCCATTATTTTTCAACGCCCTTTAACCCCGGATTTATTGCTATTTCATCAACTTTTACGTTCATAATACCACAACTGCATGCATTTATAAATTGTTCATGTCCATTAAACTTTACCCCTCCCTGTGGTTTAGTTTAAATGTTTAAAATGTGGAAATTTGACTAGTGTATACCAGCATATCACATCTTGGTACAATGCATGTTGTAATATCATTGGGTATGAAAACAAAATCAAGATAAATGCAAAGTAATTCCCATTTTATGTTGAGGCCTACATAAAATATAATGTGAAATGAATGCCCACACCCTATCGGCCTTGGGTATAGCCTCTTGTAAATACAAACATGTGCTTATATTTCGTTCTAAAAATATGCTCGCAAATATAATACAAACATGGCCATTATAAGTGAATCTAGCTCGTATAAAAAGATTAGAATTTCTGATGTAACAAAAAATAGCAGTAGGAACAGGTGCAAGATGGAGAGGCAAAAGGGTCCTGCCCAGCACCTAGTATTAACATTTTATAAACCCACCTTTTTTTCTATAAGAGCTTAATTTCATATTCGCATTGTAATTTCACCTTCTCATGCAACATCTATTGCTGTCTTGAAGAGGTTTTTGTATATCGCCATTAACCCGGCATTTCATGGAGAAAATTATGCATGCAAAAAATTGACAAGAAAACTATGGCAGTGAGAAATGGAGAAAAAAAATTAACTATATAGTGACCGAACCAGCCCTGTTTATAAATATACTTTATTAATGGACACTTATTTCCGAACTTTTTTTTTGCTATTTCTGGCAGTTATGTGTAAGGCAAACCCTCGCACGGAGTTCATTGTTTTATATCAATTTTCATATCATTTGTCAATGATTTATGGACAAAATAGTTTTCAATTTTTATTGAAAGGTGTTCGGAAAAATAAACTATTTATTCAAAAAAAGCTTTGGCTTAGTATAGGTTGAGTTTATTTTTAAGAAAACACTTTTTTTAACCTGGTCGATGTATTATTTTAAAAGTTTGAATTTAAGTATTATGTTCGTGTACAAGATTGCACATATATACACCTTTTTACGTCCTTCATAAAGTTTTATAAGGTTTAATGATGTCTGAATAAATATATAAATTGATCTCAATGTTAGAATTGATTATAGGGAAAATTAATATTGGTTTCCCCATAAACTTTATCGGGTGTGATTTTGACATTATGGCCTTGTATACGTATATGAAATATAAAAAATTTAAAATGCTATCGGTTCGTTGCAGGGAATATCGTTATTTTTGAGAATTTCCCAACTGTCGTTTTTAATTACTGTGATATTTTAAGGTCGACTTTGGCAATTGCAATCCCAGACTCAACAAGTTTCATTAAATTGAAAAGGAAATCATTCAAACCGGGACAACATGCAAGTAGCAGCGGGGTAAATTGGGTCAGTTCGTTCACAGCGTTACTTTAAATTAAGCGTTAGTCGTTTGATAATGTAAATTAATAGCATTTAAAACACATCTTAAAAAAATGTGCCTCCGTTTAGGTGGCCCACCGTCGCTGTTTTTTCACCACTCCCCTCCCGAAATTAAAATGGGGCAAGGACTTTACCCTCCAAAACCAGTCTTGCAAACATGCGATTAAGCTACGAAAACAACAATGTAATTATGTCGATGAATTTTGATTATTTGTTTATAATATCGATTTCCGATCCCGATGCCCTTTCTGGTGGCCTCCTTGCATTTCCCAATTACGAGGCCAAAAGGTAATTGCACGCTAACCGGACACCGGTAGCCTTCCTTGCAACTTATATACATTATAGAACATTTGAAATTTCCGTAAATTCATAAACCTGTTATTCGTTTTATTACTTTTACCCAAAATTGATTGAGATTCTGCAGCAGTGTTGCATCGAATGCATCATAGATGGCGTTGGTTCGTGTCACTCTAAATGAGTGTTCTGAGTTTGTGGGAGGATGGTTTTTCTTTATTTCATTGAGATTGCTTCACTTGTGATGTGAAAATGTGTGGCTCGCTCTTCAGTGTGCCACGGGAAATTTAAACGCCATTTTGGGTGTCGTGAGTTGAAAATGATTCACAACTTCATAGAGGGTAGTCAGTGGCTGATTGGTACGTTTAACTTAATGGATGGGACGATTGTCAGATATCGATATAAAAACCGTTTTATTGAATGCTTTTTGAGGGCTTTTGCTCATTCGCTGTCGCGTGTATTTCTCATCAAGAATTTGAATCGAACAAATGTCAAACAACACACTGAACGGCATGGTCCCTTATCCGCACGTGACCAGGGCATTTAAGCACTGCTCGCATCGGCGTGGACATAGTCAGAAATTGACATTTTCCTAACCACCATGAGGGTCATGAGGGCCACTTAAATCCAGCTTTGACCCCCTCGGTTCGGCCCGTGTCATTTTCGCTGTTTTCCTTTAATTACTGGCATCAAGTGCATAATAGGTCGCGCCACTGTCACCCCAGCCACCATGCGCGTGCACGTGCAGCGTGAATACCCCCATTGATTGCGTAACAATCGCCATTTCCCCCTCCATTTCGTTTTGAACGCGACCCTAGCAAGTCCATACCGGTAATAACCCACACAGCGCTTTTATGCCCCCATCTTTATTTTTAAATGTATTTTTAGTCTTTTTTTATAATGCCATTGAGGAAACAATGGGTTTTTCATATAATAAAAACGCATTTTAACAATCCATCTTAATGGTCTTCTCTCTTCTGCCATTGTTATTCGTAGCGTTGGCAATGCAGCATTTTACCTGTTTGCTGGTCAGTCTTTTCAATGAGACATCCGGCTCAGTACTCTACCATTGATGTGTTTTGTATCGGAACTCATTAAATATGGCGTCTGTGAGGTGCAATAGCTAATAATAACTACGAGTCTATTCAATGGGAAAATGCGTCCGAATTAATATCAAAGCTGTGGGCATTTCCTCCGCTAGGTGCAGTGCTGTCTTTTGTTTGTTAAGTTTTTTTTCTTCTTCTTACCATCATTGTTTTGTTGATTATTTCTTCTGACCATCTGTCCCTATACTACAGTCTTCGCATTCTTCAAACCTCGTGTTTCATCTTCGTACTGCCATTGACCAATTCAATAGAGGTTTTGTAGTTGTGGTAGAGCACATCCTCTAATTAACCCTTCTTTCATTTCATTGTCAATTTTAACAAAAATATGATAATAGGAGTCACTGATCCAACTGATGGAATGAATGCTGAAAATATATTTTCACTTTCATTTGAAATACATGTATGGAATTAGGAAGTAGGGCCAACTTTTTTCCTTGTTCATTTGCTTGGGTATAACCTATTGAGGGAAATGCTTGGAATTTGGGATGTTGGACATAATTGCAGAACATTGTGCTTAGGGCTACTGGCGTAGTTTTCTTTACGAGCATTTACTTAGAAATTAGATCGATGCACTTCGTTGCAGTACATTGTCTCAGTTTGTTGACTTAATTTGAAAATGAACTGCGATTTAAAAATTGAACACGAAATTTAAGTTTTCTGTGCAACTAACTATTTAGCCTACTCAAGACTAAAAGTATTTGCTTCATTGAGCAGCTATTTTGTTATTTTTTTAATCAAATGTTGGAGCAGTCTTGTTGTAAACACATTAAGGAGTATAATGGTACTATAAACACCTGGCTGAATAATGAAAATGAATGCAAGAGACTAATTGCTAATTGCGTGAGAGAATAGAATAATAGGGCTGCATGTAATCTGGGTTTTTCGTTTTCTACACGACATTTAACTCAACATACTTAAGGTCAAGGCTTAATTATTTTTTGTAGCTTTAATCAGCATACTGTAAAGTCTTCCTTATAATTGGAAACTCCTTCACGTATCGACCTTAAAAGTAAAGTAAGATTTGATGATATCCAGCATTGAGAGTTCTTATTTCCTCGTGTGGAGGAAAACTTATACGTGATATTTAAGTCGTTTATCTGACCCTAGCATTATGAACAATAATTAATTACGCGTTTAATAAAAAAATGTAAACGTGTCGCTTACTATAAGCCTTGCTTAAAGGGTTGAAATGGTAACCACGATTTTCCTGAATCTTACATCACTGGTACTTTCTAGAAAGGGTTAACCACAACAGGGAGCTATTTTTGTTTAAAATGCAAAACACTTTCACTTTCGTGCTTTCAATTTCACTTTTTGGGTCGTGCATTTTAAAACAAGTTCAACCCTGTAATTTTGCCCATTTTATGGAATTTTGTGGTGAGTAAGCTGATCGTAAGGTAACCCACATCGAAAACTAAAAAAACGATATATTACAATATTGGGTCAATTTGTTTAAATGCATTTGAATTTAACATAATATTTGCAATGTATACATATCTATACAAAATATGAAAATATTTTGTTTTTCCCTATGTTAAACGTTCAAATATTTTAAAGTTTTATGTGATTTTTATCCCATTCAGAATTCAAGTTGTAAAGATCAATTTCAAACACGTTTTATAATAATATTTTTTTCAAAAATGTTATGAGTTTAGACCACGTATATGGTGTATATTTTTTGACTGGCTAATTTATTTTATTTAATTTATGTTTCTCAGATTGTATTGTGAGATAGCTTCAGGAATAGGAAAGCATTTCCCAAAATTGCGACATCAAACGAATCTATAAATAAGCTGAAATAAAACATTCTGCAAGTTGCAGTGTTTGGTTTCTTAAATTAGTCATTCCTGCAATGATGCAATTTTATTTAATTATCCCCATAATTACCTATTAACTAAATAAGATCTGTGACACTGGCCATACTAGTCATTAATACAATATTTGAAGGCCCTACCCGCATTTTTTTTAAAAAAAGAAATCAGTGCGATCATATTTAGGAATTAGTCAGGAAATGATGTAGGTCGAGGTTAATTTGTTGATACTTTTATTAATAATTGGTTTCGCGGAATTGATAGCTTATTTAGCTCATGACTAAGCCTCGGGAATAGCTGTGTATTAATGTAATGGATTTCCTCAGGCATTTCGAGTAGCAAAAATATTCCATGAAATAATTATTCATTTAGTATGTGGTACAAAAAAAGAAACAAAAGATTAGTATTCAATAAGATAAATTATGAAATCACATTATGTATGTACATGGTGTATCAGAAACAGTGATTCACCAGCAGCCATATTTGGGAATAATGTCACTTGTTTATTGGTAATATACAGTTTATCAATTTGCAATAAAACATGTAAAGTCACATAATATGTGTATTTTACTCTGTATTTTCGTCACTTTGGGGAAATTTAAGTAAATTGTATCCTGCTGAATGCTCTCTGGAAGTTCGACACCCTTTTCTTCTCCAGGAAACAATAAATCAATAAACAATTTCTCGGAATTTCGTACCTGATGCACTTTCCGCATATATACTCTCGATTAACACTAGAAATTCGAGGAAAATTCATTTAAAAACATCGTGAGAATTCCTCGAACGATCCTCAATTTTTTTTTGTGTTATCCTCTGGGTAATTCCCAGGTTGAGTAACTTTCATCAGAATGATGTTACCAATTCCAAAATACCCGTGTGTCCAGATTTGAATCGTCATACTTAGGTGATCTTTGAGTTTTAATATACGATCACGTGCTCTTTTTATCACGTATGTTTTGCTTTGCTATCCGAGATAGTAAATAACACATTCGCCATTTTGGGAACCAAAGGGGTATTCACAAATAGGGTTTCAACAGGCAAGATACTGTATATTGATAATGTTAATCAAATATTGACTGATGTTTATTTAAAACTACAACACGGACCCAGGTATAGCTTTGGAGAAAACATTCGATGTAATGTCAAATTTGTAATAAAAATAAAAACAATCGTGTTCTGTAATCCACGTACCATTATGCGATGGCACGATTGATACACGTCACGTTTCAGTTTGTTTTTTAACTTGTTATCTGCCAAGAAAAACACGAAAAACTGTAGCATTAATTTTACCTTTATCCCATTCGTTAATGAGTTATCACGAATTGACATCAAAAGAACCTTTTTTTTTATCGTGAATCTGCATTTTCATTGTTCTGGATCGAATACGAAACTTGAATGGCCACCTGTATAAAATAGGGGAGAAAACACGAACCCTGTAAATGAAATATAAAACAAAATATAAGATAAGTACTTTAATAGTTAGTAGGCATAAGGAATGAAATAGTTGATATCAAAACATTGAGAAGACTTCGGGCAAAATATCGTATCGAGCCATTGGATCAAACGAGAAATAACGTGAACGAAATTTTAATAGCTTTTGCTATCCACTCAAATGATTGTTGTATAACAAAAATTGACGAAATAATTGCGCCAAACATTCTGAATTGATAACTTAATTGGACAATAAAAAAGTTTAATTTCACTATAATTTTGTTTCAGTTCATATGCAGCTTCGTGGAATATTTACGTATTTATCAGAATTGGATTCGTTGGATAGTGGAGCAGTTTAAATTTCTGTATTCAATACATGTTAAGTTATACTTAATTTAACCGACAATAAAACAGTTTAATTTTATTTCAGGTCATAAGCTTATTAATTTGCAAGTTTGTAGACTCATTTATCAAGGTTTTAATTCAATGAACAGCCGTATAACTTAATTCACCTCATATTTCTTTTTCGTATAATTAATTATCAATTTTTTCACCTATTTAACGGCATTTGAATTTTTAACAAGCTTGACACACAACAAACTAGCATTATTTTCATTATTTTCCAATTATAAGTGCGTATATTTGGGGTTTTTTTTAAACACTTTTTGGTGTGGATGAAAATCCCAACCAAAAACACAAGTGGAGAAAAATGTAGCCAATCTTATAATTTGAGAAATTCATTTTGTGAATATGCGCATCCATACATGTCTAGTTTTATTACTTGTAAATTGTATTAAATGATATAGGTATTTATTTAGTTCATAATACCACAATATCCATTAAACTATGCATAAATTAAGAGAATAATATTTGCAAGTGTCAATCTAGAACATATTTTAATTATAATGAATGCATACGTTAATTATTTTTTATAATGTGTGAACGTTTGTAAGACAAAATGGTGCCACAATAATTAATTATAAATAAGTAATGAGAAAAGTTTGAAACTGCCTAAATGTAGCACGTGCTCGAGGTTGTTCAAGGGGGACCCTCCTTCAATGCCACGCTCTTGAGTTGTCCAGCATCAGACTGCAATATATAATGCACTCTAACCGTGACATTAATTATAGTTAACCCCTCCTGGATAGTTAATAGTTACATGGGTGTTGGGTTTAGTTAAGCAGTAAATCTAGTTATCCAATTACCATCACCCCTAAGCTCTCTAGTTTCGTTGAATTTGTGAAAAAGCCATTTTCATTTCTTAGGGGTATTTTCTTAAACATTCTTCGCGCCACTTTCAGATTGACAATAACGATAAATTTTGTCAGGGTGACAAATTTCCCCCTCTTTTTTTTATATCCCCAACATCAACAATGGCGTTGTTGTCGTTGAAAAAGACCCCTTAAATGTTAAAAGATAAAAATAAAAAATCTAAATATTCCATTAAAAGATGCCGTAAGACGTACATGCGAATGGGCAGTTATTTTGTCACTCGCATAATGGATTCCTAACCGGTACAACTACAAGCATGCAAAAAAAGGGGTTGAGAGGAGAAAACGATATAAAATGTAGAAACAAGTAGTTTTCATGCCATTTGCATTAATTTAATGTCGTTTCATGCAGCTGTGTGCTTAATTTTCAGCATGAATACCTAGTGACATATAATGTAGTTGGGATTAGGCGCCATCTTTTTTTTTTGGTTTTTTACGTTGTGCAGAAAAAAAAACCCAAAAAACTAAAATAACATAAAAAATGCGAGCGTGGGTTGATTCGATAATGTACAAATGTTAAAGCGCTCTCCTGTAACATTGTTTTACGACCATTTTTCAAATGTTAAATAAAAAACAACGCAACTTATTGCCTAAACTAGACACGTATATTTAAACGACTAAACATTTCTGCATTAAATTTAATCGCAAGCCAGGTTCAGCTTCTCTTGAATCATTTTAGTGTGACCACTAGTCATACAAACGAGGAATTAAATTAACCCTAGGCTTGCCAGTGCCACCACGGACGACGTATTTTGTAGAATGACTTGAATGCTGATCAAATAATTACTTTTCCAAAAAAAATATAAAAATAAGGGGGAAAAACTTCTCCATACGTGATTTGTGTGGCATCCAATACTTTTTAATATCTCTTTATGGTTAGTTCCCTGTATCAGGCGTTCTTCAAAAAATTGTATTGTAATATATATAAGCACTAATTTTAATTTGCATTACAAGTTAATACGAGTACACTCATGTACTTATTTGAATTTCAGTTTTGGCATATTTTCAAAATGAGCTATTTTAAACAATAGCCAGGATCACGTAATAGATTTCGTTTTAAATGAAAATGTATTCTGCAGGGTTTATCTATGGTTGTTACACAAAAAAACTAATCTTGAATTGATTAGTATTTAGTTCAATCTCGAGTATTGTTTGTTTGTTCATCAAACTTTACATAGGAACGTGAGTGACTGAAGATACGAAGTCGTACGTATTTACATTAACAAAAAAAAGATAAATTTGGATGTCGAGACATTACAAAACCAGGCTCCATTAGAAAAGTGGAAATAATTCTCGAATGTTCCTTTTATTATCATTCCCTTCCGCATCAATATTTATCCATTAATTGAGCTAGTTTGAAGAAAAAAAAGAGAATACCAAAGTATCAAAAATTTCCAAAGTATTAGTTAACTTGCACAAGTTCCTCGTATTCTGGTAATTTTCCTACATTTCCTGTAGCTAAAATTGGATTTCCTTAATTAACGATAACAAATCCATACTCTTAAAACTTCCTTTTTTAAACGCAAACTTCCTATAGTGTTGCTAAAAAAAACTGACCCCGCCATTTTGTAGTAGTATTTTGTCATTATAATCTACAAATTCGGGTTGTTGGTTTTTTTAAACTGCTATAAAGTTTTCGAACGATTTGGAATGTTACGCCAGTGGTAGAAAACAGAATGTCTGAAAATCTTTAGTAGAACTTTTTAAAATTTTTTTAAATATTAGTAATCCAAAAAGTATTGGGAATACAGCGACATCTACTGGCAGCGTGGCATTGAAGGGGGGTCAACTATTCCTTCGAGGAAGTTCGGGTATACCAATAATAGGCAAGCCAATGCATAGAAAATTTGGCAAAAATCCACCCCAGAAATCTGGTTTTTGGGCCCGTGTTGGGTTATCTCCGTATCGAAATAAATGGGTGACGCAAATTGAAACGCTTTAGCAGATCAAAATGTGAACAAAAAAAGACTATGAAAAGAGCGGAAAATTCAACACGTTTTGCACCTCGCCTCTATGTACTTTTATTGTTATGACAAACCCCTACACATGATGGCTGACATAAAAAGTTATAGAAAATCCACATGGATGTCTGTCAGTGGAATTCTTGGGTGGGCAACTTTTATTACGTTATTTGTGTTAAGGAAATGACTTCACAGAGCGATGTGAGTTAACAGAAAGAACAACAGCGCCCTCTAACAGATGCGAAAATCTCGTATTTTGATGGGTTTGTGTACAGCCAGGCAATACAGAGAGTAGCATAGGTAGGAAGCAGCTAGGGGAAAACCAGCAGATAGAGGCAAGGCCATTTAGGATGACTAGACCAATCAGCCTAGAAGAGGTGATAACTGCAGTAGGAAAGCTG
>JAQGBW010000991.1:0-30951 GCA_034698625.1 Julus scanicus | reverse complement strand
AAACTAAAACAGTTTCACTTTTGACAAACTAAAACAGTTTCACTTTTGACAAACTAAAACAGTTTCACTTTTGACAATCTAAAACAGTTTCACTTTTGACAAACTAAAACAGTTTCACTATTGACAAACTAAAACAGTTTCACTATTGACAAACTAAAACAGTTTCACTATTGGCAAACTAAAACAGTTTCACTTTTGACAAACTAAAACATTTGCACTTTTGACAATCTAAAACAGTTTTGGTATAGTGTAATAAAACTGCACCTGTTGACTTAAAAAGTTAGACTATTGACAATTTAAAAGTTTGACTATCGACAGTTTGAAAGTTTTGACTTTTGACAAATGTAATAGTTTGACACAAAACTATGACTGTTGACTCAAAACAGTTTCACTATTGACAAACTAAAACAGTTTTTTTGTAGTTAAATAAAACTACATACATCTGTTTGACTATTGAGAATTTAAGTTTGACTATTGACAATCTGAAACAGTTTTAATTTGACAAATTTTAAGTTTGACAGTTGATATTGTTTAATAATAAAAAAAACTGACTGTTGACTTAAAATATAGTTTGACTGTTTTGAGTAATCTATAAAGCAGTTTAACTTTTAATTTGACAAATTAAAAACTTTGACAATTTGTATAGTTTAATCAAATTAAAAATTCTAATCATAACAATCAGTTATTTTTTTAAATGTTACCACATCAGGTAGAGTATTTCATAATATTTAAAATGGACAAAATATTGTGTGAACTTGCGTGATTTTATGAAAAACAAGTCAAATCTAAACAACAGAAGTACTGCCTAAATTAATAAGTAGGCGTAGCAGATGGTCCTCTGAAGTGTTCACATTAGTATAATAGCACCAAAGCCCACCTTCAAAAGCTGTTTATAAAGTGCAGTAATCATTCCCGGAATTTAGATAGCATCCTTCAGATTAAACGAAATTACAATATTAAAAGCCTGAATTTTGTAGACAGGACTATTTAAATGAGATTAAAGCGAGCCCACGCTGTCACCCCACCTTTTCTTAGTTAGGATATCCTAGAATTCAACCCACGTTTTTGTGTTTATATACATAGATTTTTTTTGTGAATTCAAGAGGCGCTAAAAAGGGTTTTTTGCGTTCATAATCTGGCTCAATTGTAATATGGAGCGACCATTCAACCTTTTTTTTTAATCCCTACTTAGCAGTTTAAGCTTGGCTATTGTCGCATTTAATCAAAGCTGATAAAAGTGATATACGCTCCCAATAAATCTGCCCTGCTTTTCAATTCAATTGTTAATCAAAATAAGGCTACTGCTTAGCATAGCACCTTAAACGACAGCGCCATCTATTGGTATATTTAAGAAGCTTAAACATTACATTTTGCATTGTATGGATTTCTCAAATTTCTTAATACGACTCAAAATGACCCTCGATGTGTATATTTGCAAAATATACGTATATATATAGCCATGCATGGGCCATATCCACGCTTTGAATGACCATGTATGGGCCATATTTAGCCACTGAATGGTAATAAATCAGATAGCCATGTATGTACCCTATTTATCCTTTGGCTGGTCATACATAGCCATCCAAAGCTCGAATGTAGCCATATATAGCCATACATGCAGTGGCTATATCCAGGCTTTGGATGACCATGTATGGACCATATTTAACCCCTGAATGGTCATAAATCAGATAGCCATGTATTCACCCTATTTATTCTTTCGTTGGTCATACATAGCCATCCAAAGCTCGAATGTGGCCATACATAGCCATACAGTGGCTATATCCAGGCTTTGGATGGCCATGTATGGACCTTATTTAACCCCTGAATGGTCATAAATAGGATAGCCATGTATTCACCCTATTTATTCTTTCGTTGGTCATATATAGCCATTCAAATGATAAATGTATCCATATATAGCCATGTATGGGCCATATCCAGGCTTTGAATGACCATGTATGGGCCATATTTAACCCCTGAACGGTCATAAATAGGATAGCCATGTATTCACCCTATTTATTCTATCGTTGGTCATATATAGCCATTCAAATGATAAATGTGGCCATATATAGCCATTCAAAGGATGGATTTGGCCATATATAGCCATGCATGGACCATGTCCAGGCTTTGAATGACCATGTATGGGCCATATTTAAGCACTTAATGGTCATAGATCAGATAGCCACGTATGCACACTATTTAGCCTTTCGTTGGCCATACATAACCATTCAAATGACGAATGTGGCCATATATAGCCATTAATGGTTCATATTTAACCACTGCATGGTTATAAATATAATAGCCATGTATGTATCCTATTTATTTTTTAGATGGCTATGTATAATCATTGCATATTCATAGAATTTCTGTGGTCCATATATGGATTTATATCTCTCATAGCCCCACATTGATTATATTCAGCCTTAGAATGGCTAAAGAGGATAGCCATGTTTGCATCCCATGTATTCTCTTGTTGGCTATATATAGTCATGCATGGATTATATTAAACTGTAACCATATTAAAGATAATCGAGATGTACTGGAATTATGCCCCACAAGTTTACTAAATGCACATTTCTAGGAAACTATTGTATATAATGCTTACTCTTTTTAGGGTGTTGGGGAAGTATGCAAAATAAACAAAATATGCATAAAAATGTTACAACAAAATAAATAACAGGTAGTTCAGCAAGATGAGTAAACGAAATGAATCATTTTTTTGTTCAAGGGTTAAGAGGTTTTGTCTATGTTGTCAATCGAGGATATTATTCGTAAGAATGGCCAATATTTGCAGTGTTTTTGACACAGGGGTAGTAACCCTTTTTGTGGCAAATTACAACCCGAGTGGTCCTTTACTCAGAAGAATAACACACGCCTCTTGATTAACATAAAAATGCGTTTTATGTCAGTGCAATAAAAAAAATTTCTAGGTAATACTTTAGCAAGCCTCTTTAAATTCTTGGAAATAATTTCCCTAAGCTGATATAAGCTGTTCAACTACGGTTATCATATTATGCTTTCACTTTAGAAGGAATATATTGGCGTTCAGCGCCCTCTAAGGTCAACTTTGAAATTTATGACGCTTCGGAAGATTATCCCTTTTTATAATCCACTACCTTGTGTAGTCAACTTACCAAGTTAATCATGATAATAACAATTTGGCAATGATATCATTTTTAGTGCCGTTTTAACAATGCTACAATTTATGTAGTACATCAAATTTAAATAATAATAATTGAATTTGAGTTTTCTGAACGTGGAAAAAACATGTATGGACATGTATGATTTAGACTATGCTTTACTGCAGTACACACAATCTTCACTACAGTCCACACTTAAACTTCACTGCAGTACACTTAAGCTTCATTGCAGTACACACAAGCTTCACTGCAGTACACATAAGCTTCACTGCAGTACACACAAGCTTAACTGCAGCACACACAAACTTCACTGCAGTACACACAAGCTCCCCTGCAGTACACACAAGCTTCACTGCAGCACACATTACTTCACTGCACTACACTTAAGCTTTGAAGCTTAAGTGTACTGCATCACTTACAAGCTCCACTGCATCACTTACAAGCTCCACTGCATCACTTACAAGCTCCACTGCATCACTCACAAGCTCCACTGCAGTAAACATAAGCTCCACTGCAGTAAACATAAGCTCCACTGCAGCACACACAAGCTCCACTGCAGTACACACAAGCTCCACTGCAGTACACACAAGCTCCACTGCAGTACATACAAGCTCCACTGCAGTACACACAAGCTCCACTGCAGTACTACTATTTTCCAAAAAAAACGTTCTGTTAGCTAACATATTACTCTTGTTACCGAATTACCATAGATAAACAGTTTTATAAAAAACAGTCTGTGAAAATCCAAAATTCTCTTAGCATCCCCTCTTGATATATCGTAGGACAGAAAATATTTGGAGATTTGTGCAGATACTAAGGGAAGACCATAAAGTGCCCTAAAAAACCGCCTGTGGCTGCGACTGGGGTGGGGTCGAGGTTATAGGTGTGCGAAAACTTATAAACTTAGCACTCCATTATTCATGGAAACGTGTTTCTGGTGCTATCCTGTTGCATACAATCTGGATTTATGACCACAGTCAGAAAAAAAGTGCGTTTTGGTGGCCGAGACATTTTACCTCTCGTTTACAGTTGACCCTCACGTTTGGTGGACAACTGACCCTAACGAAAGACCACCTTATAAATCATTGGGTTTTTTTTTTTTCATACACAAAAAGGGAAGCAACTTTTGGGCCATCTTGGTGACAGGCATTGAAACTTTGATTTACTTCACCAGAAATCTCCAGTCCACATATATAAAAGTAGTCTGGAATTGTAAAAAGTTAGTCTAGGCATTTCTAGGGAGTTTTCTTTGAATATGGACTCAGTATTTCATTTTCTTGCTTCTACATGAAATTCCTTAAATTCCATATATACAATTCGTATTCACAACAACACAAAATGGCCAGTATGGCTTAAAGAAATTGTATATGGCAACTATTCAGGGTGGCCACAAAAACTTTTTCATAAATTTGTAACTTTTGAATTTTTTAATCAAAGTTAATCCAATTTTATATGGCAAATATACAGGATAGCCACAAAATGTTTTCATAAATTCATGACCTTTTATTTTTTAATCAAAGTTAATCCAATTTTATATGGCAAATATACAGGGTGGCGACAACAGCTTTATCATAAATTCGCAACTTTTGTAGTTTTTTAATCAAAGTTAATCCAGTTTTACATGGCAAATATACAGGGTGGCCACAACAACTTTTTTATAAATTTGTA
The DNA here is from genome assembly GCA_034698625.1 of Julus scanicus. NCBI lineage: Eukaryota > Metazoa > Arthropoda > Diplopoda > Julida > Julidae > Julus > Julus scanicus. The sequence continues at coordinate 26,146 of JAQGBW010000991.1, read as the reverse complement.
ATTTTTTTGTTTTTTAATCATAGTTAATCCAATTAGATATGGCAAATATACAGGGTGGCAACAACAACTATCATAAATTCGCAACTTTTGTATTTTTTAATCAAAGTTAATCCAATATTATATGGCAAATACACAGGGTGGCCACAAAAACTTTTTTATAAACTTGTAACTTTTTTGTTTTTTAATCAAAGTTAATCCAATTTTATATGGCAAACATACAGGATGGCCACAAAACTTTGTTATAAATTTGTAACTTTTTTTTTTGTTTTATCAAAGTTAATCCAATTTTATATGGCACATATACAGGGTGGCCACAAAACGTTTTTGTAAATTCGTAACTTTTTTGTTTTTTAATCATAGTTAATTCCATTTTATATGGCAAATATACAGGGTGGCGACAACAACTTTTTCATAAATTCGTAACTTTTTATTTTTTAATCAAAGTAAATCCAATTTTGCACAAATATAGGTAACAAACGTACAAAACTGCTATTTCAATTTGATTTTGCTCAAATATAGGTAACAAACGTACGAACAAAACAACTACTTCAATTTGTACTCAAAAGTGTCCTCCATCCACCAACCCCTAAAAACAATAGTTATTTCTTAAAGTTCAATTTTCGTAAATGAATCAGTGTGAGAACAGCAAATATTTGTAACAGGATACAAAAGCTGTCACTTTTGATACCTTTTATCGCGTCCGTTTTAAATAAACGAAGAGGGGTATACATGTACAGTATCATGTACAGGGCGTTGTGGTGTCACACGATGACGTCACTAGGCGGCCATGTTTACCCAATGTTGCCAAACAGCATCAGAATTATGAAGTATAGATAAAGTTAAACCAACACTATTTTCTTAAGCAGTTTTAGAGGGTCAAATTCATATAACTTTTATAATTGTTCCATTTTGATATAATGCTTGATAGCTGCCGCCATTTTTCCCTATTATGGTGTTCTTTTATCCCTATCCAGATCAAACTAGCAACGTCATCACTACTAAACACCTTCATGGCTAACATTTATAATTAACATTAAAATGAAACGCGTCAAACAACATTAAAGGGGAATGCGGTATTGGTTATTCATCAAAGTTAAGTTTTTTTTATATGACAGGGGGCGCTGCATTAATTAACACCAGGCATTTTTCATTGCCTTTCGACATGGCAACACGATGTACAAAGATTTTAAATTGATTTTATTTATTTTTTTTGTCTCCTTTTGTAAAGTTTGTTGACTTCAAACAATCCTGTTTCAACATTACTTTCTAACAGCGATAAAAAAACCACATGAGGTCAATATTTAGTTAAGTCTCTGATTGTCAAATAAAAGAACACGTAGGCAGATCAGAAATTACTTTTTGTCTTCATCCCAGTTATACACTGCTAATTAAAATGCATTAATTACCAATTACTACTGTTAATTGACGCTTACCCACTTGTCAACATATTTCACTGATCTAAAGATATGATAAGACGCCCCTGATCTCCACTAATGGCCTGTTGTATGATGTATTTGAAGTATTATGAATCACACACCAGTTAGGAACTCGGTGCTTGCTAAGTGGGGGTAGACTGGTTGGTGCCAGTGGTTACTGTTTACATTATTGTGGTCATGGGGCATTTCGAGACTTTAAACTTTTATACTGTTAACTTTACATTTATTTTACCATCTCAGCAAATTTGGTTGCTTGTGTAGGGTTTAAGGACCTAAAGGCAACTAAGTCTAAAATGTGTTTTCCCTCAGGTGCCAAATATCCTCTACCCTCTGGTCTCAATGGATGACATTTGACCCTCTTTTTTAAACTTTCTATGGTTTAGAAAACACCAAAAAAAAAAAAAAAAGAGGGGGGGGGGGCGTGGATTCAATATCTCCTTGTCTGGTGGACATTCCTTGCATATTCAATATATCCATGTCTGGAAAGTACTTCATGGTCTACATGTCTGGAAGACACTCCTTGGTTTCAATGGATCCTTGTCTGGAAGACACTATTTGGTCTCAATGGATCGGTTTCTGGAAGACACCACTTGGTTTCAGTGAATCCATATATGGAAGCCTCTCTTTAGTTACAATGGATCCATGTCTGGAAGTCTTTGGTCTCAATGGATCCATGATTGGAAGAAACTCTTTGGTTTCAATGGGCCCATGTCTGGAAGACCCCTCCTGATTTCAATGGATCCATGTCTGGAACCCTCTCTTTGGTCTCAACGGATCCATGTCTGGAAGACACTCTTTGGTTTCAGTGAATCCATGTCTGGAAGCCTCTCTTTGGTTACAATGGATCCATGTCTGGAAGACTTTGGTCTCAATGGATCCATGATTGGAAACTCTTTGGTTTCAGTGGACCCATGTCTGGAAGACACTCTTTGGTCTCAATGGATCCATGTCTGGAAGACACTCTTTAGTCTCAATGGATCCATGTTTGGAAGACTCTTTGGTTTCAGTAGATCTATGTCTGGAAGACACCTCTTGACTTTAATGGATCCATGCTTAAAAATACTTCATAGATTCATCGTCTGCATGACTTCAGGGACTCCATTTAGAATAAAACTGAGTTATTATTTAAACAAACTGTGATAAATCAATCCTGAAGAATCGTCATTCTTCTTTAATATATTTTCCAAGAATGTATTTTACGGCATAACAATGAACTACATTTAAACATGTTTTCTAACATTAGTAATGCAGTTCACTCCACTTCACTGTAGTACAATGCAGTTTTCGTACGAGTTTTCTTGTAATAACATTTGGACATTACTGAGAAGGATCTTGATTAGATTACAAGTCTTGAATCATATTCAATATAGTTTTGACTTTTACATTATATCAGTGTACTGTGTACATAACTTGCTTTAAGTGTAATTTATTTTCTGTTGTATGATGGCGCCAAGAGTCTATCATGGCTATCTTTTTAACAGCTTCCCATTTGGCTTTTTATTATCACCTGCCCAACCCTCATTAAAAGGTGTCAGACAAGTTAGTAAAAATTTCCGCAAATGAAATCTGCGAGCTCACTTTTCCTATCTACAACAACCTTATTTGTTGACCTCCCAAAACCCAAAAATAGCCCAGGTGAAAAAAAACGAGTTGGGATTCGGCCATCTTTGATGGACACGTTTTTTTGATATGACCGATAAAAACAAAAGGTGCGAAGATGGAATAAGAAAAAAAAAAACAGATGAAGAGACCCCAACAAGTTTTCTTCATTTATTATGTTGAACAAGCGTTTTTTCTTTTCTTATCTCGTCTTAATTCATTCCCTGTATTTGCCTGCTTTACAAGCCGATGTTTGTCAATGTCCAGTGGTGCCGCCTGACCATTAAATTTCTTCATTTTGAAAAATTAGCACCCCCAAAACGAGACGGTTTACATTTGAATACACTTAATGGCGGTTGGTGAAACTGGTATGATAACCAAGAGAGCAATAGCACCAAAACGCACAAAGTTCGCCCCAAAAAGCCATTTAGTACCAAAAGTCATTGGACTCATAATTAAAAATTCGGCAAAACTCAATCCCAATTTATCCTATAACGGTTGTATTCAGTTTCATTTTCAGGGGCTTTTGCAAGATTTTTTATAAAAATAAATTAGATTTGCATTTTTAATTTTTGCTACATTTAAGTTAATTGTTATACAAAACTAGTTTATGCAATTTGAGAATTTTCACTAAAAATTATAGTATTGCATTTGTTTTTAAATTACAAATATTCAAGAATTAAATATAAAATACACATTTTCACCTAAATTAAATTTTAAATGTAAACATACAGATTTTCCTTCTAAAAAGTGTGATTTGCTGGGCATTTTTTGTACTTGAGTTTCACAGAAAAAAACAAAACTTAATGGCTACAAAATTACACCATGGCCAAAATTTGAATTATACAGAAACATTGAACAATATGCAGAAACTACTGTTGAAATATTATCATTTCATGTATTGGATATACCAGTCTATTCAAATAATAAACAAGTAACAAATTCTAAAAATCTAAAATACGAGGAGCTTATGAATTGCATAAAAATAGTCATTAATTTATAATAATTAAATATGCACCTTATTTTCCTGAAATAATTTGACAATAGCATAAATATGCACTATTTGAGGAAGTATAAGAATTCATTCGGACAAAAACCGTACTTTATCACATTCACGGGAACTATCATAACTTATGCAAACCAACGATAATATGTTGTTAATTTGACAAAATTAAATTACTAATTTTTTTTAAAAAGATTATTAAATTTTAACACTAGGACATGCAGTATTTTTTACTTACATTTTGTTCAAGATGTAATGGAGGATCTCAATGTTGTTTTCTCATTTTTTTCATTCCAGAACTGCACAAAACGGTTGAAGCCTTCCATGCCGATGGAGTCCGTACTTTTTCACAACTTATTTTCGACGTCAAGAGGCATCAGTTAATCGTTGGAGCTAGGTAATCACAAATTTCATCCGAACTCAAACCGATTCCTTATCTTCGGGTCACTTTAAAAAACCATGTACCGTTCCGGTATCGAAGAACCCATTTCAGTTCTTGGAGTCTTGGAGCACTTTCACAGTTTATACATTCATGGATATCTTGAATCCAAGTACACTTTCTGAATATGTAACATCTTCGATGAAATATGTCAGCCATTCGTAGATTTATTGATGGCCGCATCTTAGCAGACAACATCCGTAGACATAGCCATCATCTTTATGAGGCTCAAGATGAAGCTATCCCTTGAATAATCCTTTAGTTTTATAAATAAACTACAGTTAAGTCTTCAGAAATATTTCCTTATCACCAGTCTTCCACTGAGAAATATGCAATGATGTTATTCTTCAGAAATTGGTGTCCAACAGCCATGGTTGTAGATTTCCGATCATTAGCACCTGAAAAACAAAACAGGAATATGTGATTAAATTTTATTTTCAATTTTCCAGGGACCATCTGTTCATGTTAAGTCTGGAAGGTCTCCAGAAAACCAACGAGTCATCATGGCCAGCCGCACCAAGCACGATAGACACATGCCGACAAAAGGGACAGTCCACCGAAGATTGTCACAATTTCATAAAGGTGCTTCTGACACACGGCGACTCCATCTTCGCTTGCGGTACTAATGCATTCAATCCAATCTGCACTTGGAGAAAGGTAAATGTTGTTTCAAAAATGTTTTTTGGGTGGGGAACAACCACCTTTTGTGCATTTCTAATATCGTTGCAATTTTCCCATCTTATTTGTCCATAGATTGACAAGATCAACTCGGTAACTGAATCCCTGTCTGGGGTTGCGAGGTGTCCTTACAGTCCACACCAAAATATCTCTGCTCTAATTACAACAGAAGGAAATTACTACATTGCTAGCATGGTAGACTTCTCTGCCCGTGACCCAGCCATTTACCGATTCATGGGCCAGTCGCCGACGATGTTGAGAACGGTTCAATACAATTCAAAATGGTTAAGTGGTAAGAAAATAATATTTACACATTTAATAAAATAATCCAGAATACACAATGGAAAACAAGTGTAGCCGCGTACACGTACATCATTGTAATTATTTAAAATTCATTTTTTAGAGCCAAATTTTGTCAGCTCAGTCGAAATTGACAATTTTGTTTACTTTTTCTTCCGGGAGACTGCCATTGAATTTATTAATTGCGGAAAGGTAAGTTGTCGGATGAAAATGTATATTTATTGCAGTTTTGTCGTTTTTGACAATTCATCAATTTAATTTTAATTTGATTTTCTTTTCACAGAGCATTTATTCGCGAGTCGCAAGAGTTTGCAAGGTACGTACCCCATTAGTTTTTTTCTTGCAGGAAGTTAGAAGTAGGTTCCTATATGACAAATTGTCTTATAGCTAGGCTTGTCAGAATAGATTTCAGCAACAAAGGAGTGTTGTTATCCCATCAATAAATTGATAAACAATTCTCAAGATGTTTCTGTGTACATAATAGTGAAAAAATCATAATGCTTTTAAAGGACAACTTTATAGCGCTGTTTGTAGCATCACAATAAAACAGCACTTAGTAAAATTAAAACAATTTTTGCTTTCTTCCTTATGTCTTAGAATGACATTGGTGGCCAATACACGCTGAAGGACAATTGGACAACATTTCTAAAGGCCCGCATCAATTGTTCAATTCCTGGAGAATATCCATTCTACTACAATGAAATACAAAGTGTTTTCTTCGTGGAACAGGACCAGATACTCTATGCAACATTCACTACACCAAAGTAAGTCAAAATATTTACTGTTCTGGCTGTCAAAGGGCCTATCATTTTCAAAAGTTGTTTAGATATCCGAGACCTTTCATAATCTTCCAAAATATTTTAAACAATTCTAGGAACAGCATTTACGGTTCAGCCATTTGTGCTTTTAATATGACAGCTATCAACAAAGCCTTCAATGGTGGCTTTAAATATCAGAGCAGCGCCACAGCTTCGTGGGAGAGACAAACAAGTTCGCACAAACATTTCCAGGTGAACAGTAGTTGCATAAAAAGATACAATAATGCCATGCAAAGGAATTCGAAATAAAAATTACCACTTTTGGGAATTTTTAGTGTGAAACCCCAGGAAATCCTCCACGTATGATGGCTTCCGATAAATATCAGTTAATGGATGAAGCCGTTCAACCAGAGCATGCAGCACCCATTTTTACCGAAGAACTAACAAGGTAAGTTAGTCAAAATACCTTGCCACATTTATGGGGACTGGGTTTTCAACTTAAACGAATACTGATAAAACATTATTTTTTAAAATTAGGTTCAGTCATATCGTTGTGGATATTGTTCCCACAAAAGTTCACGAAGGTCTTCACGTCTTGTTTGTGGCTACGATGGATGGAGTAATCAAGAAGTTTTCGTTCTTGCCACGCACTCAAGAAACATGTTTGGTGGAAATCTTGCACGTGTTTGCCAAGAACCGCAGTGAGCCAATCAAGCAAATGAAACTATTGAACGATTTGGTAATTTCTATACCACTTTTTCTTTGATGATCGTAATTTTTGACATGGCACCTAGCCAATGACAAATAACCATTAACCAATCTCCAATAATTTTAACTAAACTACATTTCTCTTCCCAAAATAGCGTTCATTGTACCTAGGAACCGAGAGTGCAGTTTTAAGAATCCCAGTTGCCAGATGCGAGCGTTACACCAGTGAAAAGTAAGAAGACTTTGATAGTATTTTACTACTTATTTAAACGCTTATACCTGATAAAATTTCTCGTATAAAATTCCCAACCAAATAAATTTTTTTTTGTGGATGAAGACCAGAGGTGCTTAAACACATTTTTGTTTATGAAATCTAGAGCGTGCAAAGCAGCAATGGACCCATACTGTGGTTGGCATCATCCTGATCAGAAGTGCACTCCACCGCCAAACAATAACCCATTAAATCAACACTGGGAGCAAAGCATTCTCTCGTGTCCAGTGCTCAACGATCCAGGTATAGTGATCCACGTGCAAAATTCAACCATAAAATGCCAGAGTCGTAATAAGCAAAATCAACTAACTTGCGATTTCTTTATTGTAGTTGATGGTGGTTGGGGTCCATGGGGCCGTTGGGCCGATTGTTCCCAAACTGGACTACAAGCATTAGGGGATCGTTGTTTATGTCGTTCACGACAGTGTGATCAACCCTACCCTGCAAATGGAGGCAGAGACTGCAAAGGAGAATCCCAAGAAGTGAGCAATTGTACCCGACACGGACAATGGACGGAATGGTCGGCATGGTCTGCTTGCTCGCAAACTTGTGGAATGGCTGTCAGAATGCGAAGGAGAACGTGTGGCAACCCCGAACCAGCATTTGGTGGAAAATATTGCGATGGTATCGACAAGAACGAGATCTACTGTGCTTCAAATCCTCCGTGTCCATGTAAGTATTGTAAAATAGCTTCCTTTGCAGGAGTTCGAAGTTTGAATAATCAGTGAACTAATTTTTGTGCTAATGTTTGTGCTTCAGCACCAGTTCTTCAGCCAATCGATGGCCAGTGGTCTAACTGGGGGCCATGGGAGGACTGCAGCGCAGAATGTGGTGGTGGATTTCAGATGCGGCGGAGGCGATGCGATAGTCCATTGCCACAGAACGGCGGTCGTGAATGCGTGGGCTGCAACACCGAATATCAACAGTGCAACCGAGAGCAGTGCAGCGAAAAACGACAATCCCATTGGACCCCATGGCTCATTTCAAATCACTCGGACGAGGGCTCTTACCAACAACGGTTTCGATTTGTTTGTCGTGCCCACGCCCCGTATGCCAAACTGGTTGTGGGCCACTTGAAAACTGAAGACCGGTTCTGTACTAAAGGCGGAAAGAACTGCATTGATAAAGGTAAGTTCTGCACGTTGATGAAGATTTGCCCCCGATCCAAACTAACAGACCAAAAAATTATTGTTAGCTTCAGAATTGTGCAATCTTAAACTCGGATTCATTAAAATTTCTAACGAGATGAGTAAGCAAGGCCAAACTTTGTGACGAAACTAACCAATCCTGCAAATTTGAAAGCATATTATTGTTGTTGCAATACCGTATTTATGTATGGAGAAATCTGCTCGTGTATTTATAAACACTTGATATTACGCCTGGCCAACGTAGTGCCCAATTTGTTGCATTTGCACCTACAGTAAAAATAATTACTGGGATATTCTACAACCAATGATCGAAATGGGCGCCACTTAAGAAAAGTTCCATTCGAACCCCACATTTTATTATTGTTTATTGCCAGTTATTTGTAGCGTTATATAGAGAATAGTATGTGCATAAATGTACACATCCCGATACGAAATCTTATTGTTTTTGCATCTGTTAATTTGCCCGTCTTTGCATCTTTCTCTACATCCTTAACTGTGTTTCCACAGCCTTCATTGGTAATGATGGTGATTGGTCAGATTGGAGCACGTGGTCCACTTGTACGGCTGAATGTGGGGGTGGTACGCAAACGAGGGAGAGAGCATGCGACAATCCAAAGCCGTCCGGAAGGGGGGAGATGTGTTCGGGGGAGGCGAAGGAACAGCGGGCATGCAATCTGCAACCATGTGCGGACAGCGACTTAGGTGAGTTGAAACACTCTCACCTTGAAAACCTTTGAAAAAAAAGTTCAAAATAATATGCTCGACTCGTTTGCGCTACTTTAACTAATCCCTGCACAAACCCGCATGTTTTTTTGCACTTGCCGTTGAATGCTTATTGCCTGCTTTTGCTGCTTCTTCTTCCTCTTACTCTTCTTCTAAATACTTCATAAATAATTACATTTTTGCACTAGTTGATTACTTAGCCCACTGCATGAAAAATATTTCTGCAAAGATCTATAGCCGTTAACCCATCAGTAAATTTACGCTGTCTTATGACATCAAAGTAGGCAATGGGGGTGTTCCCTGAGGCAAAGTCAATGCCCGCAATATGAAAGATTTGTTTTAAAACAGGAATGCATTTGAAAAATCAATTTGTTCAATTTGTAAATATTTTTAATATTTTAAAAAAATATTTGCAAAACTATTACAATTTTTTTCCATTGTGGGTGTTTAGGTAAGTACTGTGGAAAATGTTGTAAGAAAGTTGTATTCCGAGTAAATGATAATATGAAAAACAATGAAGTTTCTCTAAATTTCATATCTGTCAATAGATGGCGCTGCATCCACATGCATAGGATTATCAATACCTCGGCACGCAGAGCCATCTCTGGGTGGCAACCAAACTCGCATCTCTTATCATAGCCATGAGCTGCTTTTCCGAATGATTGTTTGTCATGCTAATAAATCTGATGCATTATTCTAGTTTAAATTAGGCTGGACTCAATTGTGTGCTTTACTAACCTTTACAGAAAATGTACTGGCCTATTAATTGAATGAAAAAATTGTGGCCATTTTGACTTAATCATTTTTATGTTTCTAGATTCTGAAGGCCCATTACATTGGACACCATGGTCGTCATGTGATGAGAATAATTACCAACATAAGCACTTGTTGTGCCCAGTAGGATCACCAACTCCTTGCCCAGAAGCAAAAGAAGAATCGAGGCTTTGCGATGTTGTTTTAGGTAAGCATACTAGAAATGAGTCTTTGAATATGTAATTCAGGTTTCCCGCAATACTAAAAAACCAGGAATAGTAATGAAAGTTGGATTGACCTGACCAGAGCCGGATTTACAGGCAGGCCGATTAGGCCGTGGCCTAGGGGCCCCAAAAAATGTTGAGTACAGTAGAACCTGTCTAATTGCATACGCTCGGGATCGGCGAAAAATATGCAATTAGATGCAGTTAGACAGGTTCTCAACAGACTTGTGCACAAATCCCATTTGGATTTGTACAAACTTGTTAAGGAAAAACAAATGGAGGCTGCATTTCCTAGTACTGAGATAATTCTTAGAATTTTCATGTTTCATGGTGAAATACCTCCTCTGGAGAAAGGGCGTTTTCAAAATTAAAATTAACAAAAAATGATTTGCGATCAACTTTGTCAAAAAAGGATTTAAATAATGTTGCATTATTATCAAGCAATGCTGACAAAATGAAGTCAATTTAGTTTGATTCATCGGTTAACGATTTTGCTGCTGAAAAACACAGAAAAAAAGATTATGTAGATTGTAAACAACATTTTTAAAAAATTGAAATCAAATCTTGAATTACATTAAAGTAGTAATATTTTTTAGAATTTAAAAAAAACTTAGCAATATTTTTTATTTTTCAAAATGGGGCCTCAAATTTTTGTTGGCCTAGGGCCTCTAAAATTGTAAATCCGGCCCTGGACCTGACCATAGACTAATTTCATCAGAGATTAGAGACTAAAGTCTAACCGCGTTATTTTATACCATCCAAATTTAAAAACACATTTTCTAGTTTTAACTAAATCTATTTTTGCGTTAAAATGGATGTTTTTAAATTGTGTACCAATTTGTTCTTTGCTTTCATGTTGCAGACTCTCCACCTTTGCAAACGATAGACTACAACAGCGCAGGAACTGTGAGCATGGGCAGTCTGGTGGCTGGGTGCATAGTGTGTTTCCTCCTCGGTGCCGCTCTATTAGGAGGTGCCGCGTTTATGTATGCCAAAAAGAAGTACCAGCAACAGGCCGCAAAGTTCGGTTATCTCAACAATAAGAATGCAAAGGCCCAGAAGAACCAATACACCACGCCACAGAGCAAAAACAATCACACATCATCGCTAAACAGGACTCCATCGTTACTGGGTAACAAACGGTCCAACAGATCAAGTTTCAACACGTCGGTGAATTCTACAGACATGGAGAAATATGGATAAGAGGATGTAAAACCTAATTCGTGGGATGTACTCGTCAAAAAAACAACTTGATAAATCTGCTGCAAAAATCCTCGCAATGCGGTTGGGAAGTGATGTTAGTAAGGCCAGGGAAAAAGAATGACCAATGGTTGCTAACTACTAAATAAATGGTGGTGCTACAAGGACACTTAGGGTATGAAGCCCATGCTTGCGCTGTTCAAAAGTGCAATTACACTGTGTAGTGCCAAAGATGCCAATCGGTCAGCGGATGAAAACGTGGCGGTTGATGTGGACTAGAAAATAGCCTAAAGCCGCATCGTGCGAGACATAAAACAGCCAGATGGTGCTGATATCGAGGAAATTCTTGTTATATAATCATTTCGCATATATGGTCCTTCTGAAAACTATGTTATAGTTGTGATAAATCCCCTATAAGCACTAAAAAAAGTTCTGTTAAAAACAATGTGTACATGTGCAAAAGTTGTGTTTTTATGGAGCCAAAAATATTTTTTTATAGCTTTTCCACCATCTTTTTTAAAAAATGCTATATTTGTGCATTTACTAGGGCCGTAACATCATAACGTTGGCACACAACTTTTGCCAAGATTTTCTAATTCTATCAATACAAAGTTTCATCATACAAAGTCGCTTAGATTCATATAAACAGTTCTGCATACTAACTTATTCATAAACATGCTCATAGACTAACACCGAAAATCCTCGATTCCAGCACCACCTACAGGGGCCTTTGCAACTTATTTGTTAGACCTTAAACAATTAATGGTCACTTTTTCGAACGAAAGACTGAACCGGTACAATGACTTCGGTATAAAACGTGCCAATATGCATTTGATAACAATGATATCTTTGTATCAAAGATATTTCTCCTACATCTCGAAGAACTCCCAAGAAATCACATCGGTGGTGATATTACGTAGCAACGGACTGGAGTGTGGAGATGAACGAAGGACTCCAGAACATGGAATTGCCGGCAAAGGGCACACATTTGCTAAATGTTCGAAAGAACACTTGACGCGTATTTTTAGTTTTTACATACCAACTTTTTTGTATTTTGTTATCGGAATACTTGTAAATATTGTAAATGCTGTACAAAAATGAATTTTAAATGCGGTACCGAATGAATTTAAAAAAAAATAATATGTGCCATAAGTAATGAGGATAAACTTATCAGTTCATGACTAACATCATTTTAAATCATGGTTTAATTATACAAATTTTGTAACCTAAAGCATGAAGGACTACTACTTGTTGAAATTTTCATAAGTTTAATACACTGACAGATGACACGAGAGAGGGAGGTGCCATAAAATGAAAAATAATTTCACCAGATTTTCGTCACTAGGTGGGATACTTTTAATGGGACCAGAACATGTTTCACTTAAACCTTATATATTGGTTTGAAATTGTTGTATTTCATGACATGTTTGCTTGATATGGAAAATCTGGAAACGAAATGTATCATTATTAATTTTACAGCACCTTCCTCCCGCAAACTATGCTTTTATCATTGGCTTTTATGAAGTTGTTTTAAAATCTGGAAAATAATTTGTGGGGATAAATGCCTTATAAGTTTGTTAATATTTCCAGGGTTGAAAAAATATATATGGGAAATAGCATGTATAGGCATACCAGAAATTGAACATACACAAGGATACATCTTGTTTAAGGACGATTCATATATGGACATTAAATGTCCTACATGGCCATACATGTTTTCAAATTTGTATGAAAATGCCATATACTGACAAGTACCGAATATGTATCTATAACGTTATGTAATTTTTCCACCCTGGTAGATATTAAATAAATGACAATATATGTTCAATGGATTGGAAAACTGGTGACAGAATCCAAATATCCATATTTCACTCCATATATGGTCATATCTAAAAAATTCAGATACCTGTATGTATTTCAAATTAAAACAGAAAATTTCACATCAATGATTACCTTTTTCAGTCCACTGAGGGAACATGTTTTTGACAATCTAATGCAAACTTAAGACATTTTTGTACTAATTGTTATTAATGCAAAATTTAAATGAATGACTTAATTGACCAAATGCTCCCCAAAATTATTTATTTGGTTGAACTTCTCCAATCAACTATTGATCGCCATAGTTGCAATACTCGTAATTTTGCATATTTGGTTTTCAAAAGCATGCCAAATGAAGTAATGTTCTGTTGTCAGCAAATGAATTGATTGAAAATAAATTGAAATGTTTAAAAAAAAAACACCCTGACTCATCTTTTTCAAAAAATCCTCATGAAGAAATAATCGATATCTGTTAACGGAAATGTGATTTTTGAGGGCTAAACCTGAGGAATTTTCGTTTATTTTTTTACTAATGAATAAATTCTTGTAAATAAAAATAAGTCAATTATGAAAATTTAGCGATTGACCCAGCAAATTATTTCACCAAAAAATCATAGTTCCTGTTTAATAGCAAGGTGAATTTTACTTTATTAAAAACCTGATTTTTCACTTAGAAAATAGGGGAGAAAAGCTAAAATAAAAAATTGTGTGCCACTGGATGAACTTTAGGGCATTTGGGGCAACAGAAAAAGTAGAAAAAGACACTTTTCCTATCATTGGATCTTTTCCTAATCACTAACACATTTCAAGAAATTAAATCGCCATTTTTGGCAATTTGGGGCATTTGGGGCAATAGATAAAAGTAGAAAAGGACACTTTTCCTATCATTGGATCTTTTCCTAATCACTAACACGTTTAAAGAAATTAAATAGGTTTCATGGCTAAACAATTTTCAAGACAATTATCATTAAATTTTTGTGTGAATCGAACGAAAATTGTCAGAAACTTCCTCCTTTATTCTCTCTTGAGGACATTAGGGCCCATTTTTTCAACCAAGACGTGTCCACCTGTCCCCTAATCGTAGCAACATGTATTTTGGACAAATTTTAGTTAATATAGTCACAAAGTGAATATCCCCCAAAACACAAGTTTGCTAGCAGGTTTAAAACCATATTCCCCGCGAAAAATAATTCAAGGGGACTTAACCCCCTACTTTTCAAGGGTTCTTTTCCCGTAAGAAAATACAGAATAAAATAATCAAACTTGCCGAAACTCAAGTTTGCTTCAGTCCCAAATTCCCCCACTCATGTCTTGTTTCCGACAAACGTAGCTGTATTTTGTTTTACGTTAATCTGTTTAATATTCACATGAATAATAGTCGTGGCATATAGAAATCACTATATTCACTTGTTTTAACAAAAAAGTTTCAATTTTTCCTCCCGAGATGAAAATTTTGTCTGAATTAGGTAAAAAAAACCCACTAAAATACAGGGTGTCACAATAAAAATAGCCGCCATTTTGAATATGGGGAATTTAGAATATTGGGTAGTGACCAGAAGATGACTGAAGAGTGTGAATGTACAAATGACCTGATAAATCCCCATTGAAACCTGCTTAAGACATTCCACAATTGGACAAATCAATGACTGGTCCAAAGTTAGCCCACCCCACTGTCTCAAAATATCCACATTTTACGTTATCTGCATTTAAAATCTGTAATTTGAGATACATAATTGAACAGACAGACCAACTTGTTGCCAATCACTTGTGGTATTCACATCACGTGTCCACATCAGAGCTAAAGCTTCAGGGTAGAGTGGTCAAGGCCATATCAAGCCTCATTAGAAGCAGCTTGTAGGGGAATCGAGGCCAATGTCAGCAGCAAGTTGCCAGAAACATTAGCAGTTTGTTCATTTCAGACATTTGTCAGCTAAACTTCCTCTGGTAAACATGTCGTTTGTTCAGGTGCCAGCCAACAGCCACTTTCCAATTCAAAATCTACCCTATGGCGTGTTTTCGACTACGGACGACGTAAGTGACATCTCAAAATTTACAATTATATAATGATGAGTAAAAATTACATTTATCCAGAACTCATTTGTTAAATGTGAACTAGATCATGTAAACTAAACGCGTCGAGGTTAGACCTTGAGTACTATCGTACGACATTTACTGAAATAATGTCTCTACACAGTCTACAACACTATCTACAAATATTCAAACATAGATATTAAAAGTACAACAAATATGTAAAGACAGTTGAATATTTGGGCAAATGTGCATCTATAGATTTGACTGGTGGCTAACTAAATTACCCCATGTTTACTGTCTTGCTATTCTACCAGAGTGAAACATTACAGTTTGCCATATATGGGCATATCAGGAAAGTGGACATACATTGCGAATACATATCCACAAGTGTACAAAAACTGGATAATTTCTGGATCTATGGGGCATATTGTACTGTACATGTATTTGTAGCAGTGATCTATAATTAAATGTTCTATTTCATACTTGGATACGAAATATGTTCAAGTTATAGACCAATAGACCAGACATTCATTATACATGACATTAAATGTGGATTCCCAGTAAACTTTCTGAAAATCATTGAAGGATTTCAAGGACCCCTAGCTCCCACGACCAATACCACCATTTTCCAACAAGCTAGGGAATGCTTCTAGAGAGAGTAAAATCCGGTACGCACAAGAGAAAACGTACACAAGAAACACTGAAACAAAGTTTCCAGCATGTTTTTTGAAACATGTGTCGCAAATTTCCTTTGATCCCGACCGCCTCTTGAGCGATCGCCAGGACACACGAAATGTGTCAGAAAATGGCCGGTTTTTGACACATTGTTTCACAAACACTTCTGGACACATCAAGGTAGCATGTGTCTTAATGTTTCTTTTGGTGCATAAGCACCTTAAAAGGAATTTGTTTTTGAGTTTTTGAGGGAAATTCCCAGACGAAGGCAGGTAATTCCTGAATATTGTTTAACACAGATTTTAAGCGTATAAAATTCTTAAAATTCAAATTCAAATTCTTTAAGCGGATAAATCCTTCTAGCATTTTTAAATTTGGATATTATTAGTTTACTCAGTTCATTACAGATAATTATTTAAAATAAATCTCGCTCACAAACTAAAAAACGGCCCACTTTGTATACACCCTGTAAGTCAAAACACGTGTTCGCATTCCGATGACGCAACATGTGCACGGGCACGTGCCGGCGCTCCAAAGTCAAAATGGAGTTTTTCTAAATTCCACATAATAACGGATAGGCCTTATTTAATTAAACTAATTAATCTTGAATCTAATCAGGATGAACTTAATCATATAATTCAAATCGAACTATGTTTTTGTACAGTTTCAATACAGGAAGCAAATTTACATTAGCTGTAATTAAAGTAGGCTTATTTCTAATCAAAATGCCAAAATTAATCTTGAAAATCTCCGTTTTTTAGCCCACCCCTAGGTTGGGAGTCGCGATTGGGGATGAAATCCTAAGTCTCAAGAAAATTAAGCACCTATTTCAAGGTCCGATTATGAAAAACAAACAAGACGTCTTCGAACAGGTAAGTTTAGTTGATTTCTTTCTTATCCAAGCTTACCTTTGTTTGATTTTTACGACAAGTACGGTGTTAAAACCGTGACATGTGTCCTCTTCAAAACAGAGCGACTTATGTAAGCACATTGCTCAACCCAAATGAACTTTAAACTTTAAAATACGAGACTTTAATAGAACCTGAAAGGGAGTTTATGGAGCGCTATTCAAGCGCCGTATGTAACGTGAATGAGACGTTGTTCGAGCGACTCGTTCAAGAGATAAAAGCTGCTAGCCTCTCACCGGGGAGTTAAAAAATGTTTTTTTTTCGTAGAGCACGTTAAACGAACTAATGGCGCTAGGGAAAAGCGCCTGGCGCGAGACTAGGACAACTCTGACGCAATTACTATCAGCGGAGGTACCAATATTAAGGGATGATGCAAATTTAAGAAAAAGGTAGATATTTTTTATGAAAATAATTAAGCTGGTTATAATTGGATTTAATCGGTTAAAATTAATGGCGTGACCAACCCTAATTTACAAAAATAAGTTTGTTTGAGGTTTTTTAAAAATTCATATCTTGATTCATGTTATACAAAATAATTTATTTATTTAATATGAAATTAATAACAGAACATGAGGGGCATTATTTCTGCTAAAATAGATGTGGAAATGGTAAAAAAGTCTTAATTGGCATTTACAATTTTGTGGAAATATTGTCATTATGGAAATATTGTGGATTTATGGTCATATATAAGTATATATTTCCATATATGCCCAATTTTTGATGTCCAAATACGGAATTTCCTTTATATGTGCCCTTGTGCCATATATAATTTTTCTATTTAAATCGGAAAAAGTACTAGAATTTTTAGCACCTTGGAAAAGTCAGGTATTATGCTTAAAATTCGTGTATTTTGGAAAAATTCTGATCTAAAATATAAGCAAAAACTAATTTTTCAAGCAATCAAATTAAGATTGTGAAAATTTAAGAGATGGGATTTGAAATCCTTGAAATATACAAAAAACAAATAAAGATTGTGAAAATTTATTGAAAGTTAAGAAACAGGATTTGAAATCTTTGAAATATTAAAAAAATAAAATAAATCTAAGCTCTATTACAATAAAAATTAATTTTACAACATAGCACATTTTCTTTGGACAGTGCAACCAATATATAAAACAAATTTCATTTGCCGTTTTCAGTCTCTTGTGAATAGGGCAGATCACATCATAACATTATAGCAGCCATAAGGCTATATGTAAGAAGGTTTTAAAAAAACTAATTTAAAGAACAGAGTTTAAAAAAGGCAAACCAGAGTGGTTGTAAATCTGAAAAGCCTAGAAGTGCTTCAAAACCTCTAAAATGTAGTCGGCAGTAAAAGATTTACACATTATAAACCAGAGTAACGTCAAAGGAAATTTGAAGAAAATCCAATGCAGTACAAATTCCTGGAAAAGCTTTTGAATCATTCAAGAATTCATTGATGTAGAAGTTTAAGGCGAAAATGAATTTTTTCCCCATGAATGAACACTATGATCACGTCTGGGCTCAAAACTAACTACATTTGTTAAGAAGTTTGATCGCATCATTGTTTTTAAGGAAATGCTACATGAAAATCTAAGAAAAAAACTTTAGCAGTATGGATACGTAATTATTAAACATACATTTCTTAAGATAATTTCCCAGATGGGAAAATTATACAGAGATATCTCTGTATGTGTCCATATACCTCGGTACATGCCCATACACTACTTCGGTATGTGTCCATATATCTTGCTACATACCCATTTACCTCGGTACATGTCCATATATATTGGTACATGTCCATATACCTGGGTATGTGTCCATATACCGGGCTACTTGCCCATATCTCGGCATACATGGGTTACGTGTCCATATATCCCGGTACGTGCCCATATGCATAAGTGCATTTCCATATATGATGGTACGGGACCATATATCTCGGTACATGTCCATATATCTCGGTACGTGCCCATATACCTCGGTACGTGTCCATATATCTTGGTACATGTCCATATACCGGGCTACGCGTCCATATGCCGGGCTACGCGTCCATATGCCGGAATAGGTGCATGTCCGTATACCTCGGTACGTGTCCCTTATACCTCGGTACGTGTCCGTATACCTCGGTACTTGTCCGTATACCTCGGTACTTGTCCATATATCGCAGTGCATGTACATATATCTCGGTCCATTTTCTATTATTTATTTATTTATTTATTTAATTACTTAAACGCTCAAAGAGCACAATGATACACATCTAATTCCATTGTCATAACAACCGCGATTATCAACAATACAACTGTTTCACAATATGTCAATAAATATATTTGGTAAAAACACTATCCGGATCATTTATTGGGATTCGATCACATACTTCCTCAATGCCTTCTTCCAGTGTTTGCAACCTCGAATGCACGAAAAATTCGTACATTTGAATAATCTCTATGTTATATATGTGCCGTTATAATTCTGTATTGTATATGGGCAATACTATATTCCATAAATGGCCATAGAATGCCATATATGGCCTCAACTGTTTGCAGACATGCACGTTTATATAGGTAATGTATGGGACAATGTATATAAGACAAAATATGGCCCTATATAATTATTACACCCAGTACTGTATACAATTGGAGAGAATGTTCGGCAGGAGGGAATGGGCCAACCACAAATGTTTTAATTGGCTTAATGCATCGTTTCTAATTAGAGAAATTGACAAAGTGATCAAAAAAAGAGTAAGCTGAATAAAAAATCTTTTGTTTTGCAGTGCTTTCGTTAATCGGCTCCAAGCAAAAATGCATCTGCCTGCAAAAATAGGTAAGCCGCATTTCCCAAATCGTTCCTCAATTAAGTTACGCTCTCTGATAATGCAATTAAGTTTGATATTAATTTGATCAAATCGCCGAAAAATGTATTTTCCAGGAGATTACACGGATTTCTACAGCTCAAAGGAACATGCAACCAACGTGGGAATCATGTTCAGAGGCAAGGAAAACGCCTTGATGCCAAACTGGTTAGTTCATTTTTATTCCTCCATTAAATTTTCATAATCGTGATCGAAAAGGTCGGCTGGAAAACGAAATTAGTCGGGAAAACTCGATTAAAAGTATCATACATCTTCCTAATTCAAACTCCCTTTTAAAAATTTAATCAATTAAGGACTACTTTCGACCAACAAATTACCACTCTCGCAACTATGGCTGACCGACTTCTGGTAAGTCTTTGGCACCCAAGAATCAAAAAATAAACTGTTGAGAAACATTTGAGAGACCATACAATCATATTAACTGGATCTTGATGACAAACTTAAAAATTATCATTATATGATCAATGATCTAATTTTTGGAAAAAAAAAAAATGTTTTCAGTGTTTTTCATTTGCTGGAATGAAAACTGCAAAAGTTTTTTAAAAAAATTGAAAACTTCAATGGACCATGGGGGACATAATGAGACCCTTGTGTAAAATTAATATACATGCAATAATTGACAATTGTATTTTTTAGGACTGAATTAATCATAATTAATTTAGTCGATAATCCTCAATCAGAATACAATATTAGTATCTGAATAGTCAAATAAAGTCCAGTAAAGTTTAATCATGACTATTATAATGACTAACTAAATTGATGACTGATAGCCTTTTGAGCCCTTAACTACGTCACTGCAGTTTGACACCAAATTAGACAGAATGACTAAAGAATTTGACTAAAATATGACTAATGAATTTGACTAAAATATGACTAAAGAATTTGACTAAAATATGGCTGAAGAATTTGACTAAAATTTTGACTAAAGAATTTGACTAAAATATGACTAAAGAATTTGACTAAAATATGACTAAAGAATATAACTACCAAGTTAGTCGTTATGGATATCAGTCATGACTAAAGAATACGATTAATTCATTTATTAGTCTAGAACTCTAGATTATGGCTGACCAATCATCAATCGAATTAGAAGATCTAATTTTAATGTCCAATTAGCAGTGTATTTTGGGGCACCCTCAAAAAGTGGTAATATGGACTCTAGGAGAGGTCCCTTCAAGCCTGAGGCCCTTAAGCATTGGTTACTTTTACTACCCGATAGTTACGGCACTTACGTATTCATTATAAAAATTAGTCATTAGTCACGACATTATATGCGATAAATAGTGGTTAGTTAGTCTTGATTGATTAATGGACTTCAAATTGCCCATCACTGGCACATGAGACCAGTTATACAATTGATGTCCATGTATGGGCCTATATGTGAAATGCATATTTTTTCCACCCTCAACTGATGTTTTCAGAAACTTTTGATACACTTTGTAGCGATTCCCAAGGACCTGTTATTGACTAAATCTGCACAACCACTCCAGTTGACAAGCAGGGGTCCTTGGATAGCGCCACAAAATGGGCCATATAGAAATTGATGCGATTTCTACGTGTTTACATCCATCTGCTTAAACAGCCAGCGGGATTCAAATGCAAAATGCAAATATTTGCTGACATTGTTCCCCTAAACTTCACGGGAATCTAAACCGTATTAAATAAATAAGCAGTCCGTTTAAAGAAAATAGAAATATCAGATTCACTGAATTCTTATTGATTTCTGGCGTTTATTAACTTTTCAGGAAATATCTTCCGGTGGGATATCATGGCCGGGCTTCGTCAGTCGTCATTTCTGGAACCCCCATCAGGCGACCGCAGGGTCAAACCAGCCCAGGCGATGGAAGTAAGGTCTCAAGCATCATCTTGAGCATTGGATAAAATTATTGCATTTTTATTATTATCACTTTATTTCAGCCCTTCCACCAGTATTTGGCCCCTGCAAATTGCTGGACTTCGAATTGGAGATGGCATTTTTCGTTGGCCCACCAAATCAGTTGGGACACCCGATATCTATAAACGAAGCCGATGAGCACATTTTTGGGATGGTTCTTATGAATGACTGGAGTGGTAAGCAGTTATCATTTCCAAGATTTTAACCAAGGTGTTGATAAAGGAAAATTTATTCTAATAAATTTTCATTTTTTAATAGCTCGTGACATTCAGAAGTGGGAGTATGTGCCTTTAGGTCCATTTACAGCCAAGAATTTTGGGACTACAATTACACCTTGGGTAGTTCCTATGGAAGCCCTTCAACCTTTCAAAGTGAACAACTATGTCCAGGTATTCATTTACTAACCCTGATGGAAAAAAAAATATTTAGGGCCACATGTATTATGTACCATTTTTTCCCCTAATATTGAGTAACTGATTTACTTTGTCAGGATCCGGAACCCTTTCCATATCTAAAGCACACTGACCCATACTCCTTTGACATCAATTTGGAGGTGGCAATTAAAGGTAAGAATATTAAATAAACTTAATTTAATATTCATATCAAACATTAATTATAAGAATCATCCGTTAAAGGTGAAGGAGCCGAGAAGCCAAGCGTAGTTTCCAGATCCAATTTCAGGGTAAAAAATCGTTTTTTATATTAATGATAATTTAATTTTCTTAATAGCAGAATTTCCTCGTACAATTAACCTGATCGATTCGATAATTTTTCGCAAATCGCTGATTTTTATTTTATTTTTCAGCACCTTTATTGGACGATGAAACAACAGCTTGTACATCACTCGATCACTGGCTGTAATCTAAATCCTGGAGATTTGATTGCTTCTGGAACAATCAGTGGCACGGTAAATATAATCGAAATATACGGCATATTTAGCATATTTGTCCCTATAAATTTAATATTAAAACATGGGTTTTCCAGGATGCGCTCTCCAGTTTCCCAATTTTCGTCTTTTTAGTATGCGGTCTATACATGGTCATAACAACCCTTATGACATAAATGGCTAATATCATATATGGACATAATATAACATATGTAGCCCTATTTAATTATTTTTCCAACCAGATAAAAGTAAATTTTATATAAAAAAAAAATACATCTTCGAGGATACCGACTCTCCAATTTCACTCCAAACTTTTATCTTTTTTTGATGCCTTCCAGCCCATTTCCTAATATCCCCAGGACCCAAAAAACAAGAAGGGCATTTTTTCTCTCAGCAAGCTCACCCAAACCCCTTGCTTTAAAATTTCACTTTTACGAGCAAATTTTCTCTCCAGCTTTTCTTACTCTTGAGCTTCGAGAGATACAAAATATAAATTAATTAAGCGCAGAGGATGTTCGCTACCTCGCCTGGATATTTATTTACCCGAGGCCCATTTGTGTCAAATTGCATTCATATTTAAACGAGTGCAGCCCAGGCAAAAAAAAGCCCATTTGAGGTTTGTAAGTTTCAATAAAGTTGAGCAAGCTGAATTCCCCCGAGCCCTCCGAATGATCCGAGTGTTTCTTGTACCTGCCACTAATCTCTTGAAATATTAAAACCCCCAACAGACTCCCGGCTCCTACGGATCAATGCTGGAGCTGTCTTGGAAGGGCACTAATCCCGTGGATTTGGGAAATGGACAAACCAGAAAGTTTCTTCAAGATGGAGACGAAGTCGTCATGACCGGTAAGAAAAGCCCTCGCTTAACTCCGGGATTAAGGAGGGGCATGGGGTCCTCCATTCATCCCCTCTCTCTGTACACCATCATAACGGACTTAGGAAAGGGGATGATGCTAAAAACCAGAAACATTATTATTTACACTGCCCACTGATATATGTGTGTATCGGTTGCCATGTATGAGAATGAGCAATGCACAGTAATCTATGGCCTGTTGCTGAACATTAAGGAAATTCCATTAGATCAGGAGGAGGTCTTCGATATATGTCGTTGATTAATTAGCAGCAGTTAACTTGATATACGACGAGTACTGCGTATTCGACCTTACATCATTTGAACATAAATGTATAATATATATACTAAATGAATATATGTGATTTTCTAAAATAGTATATACATGGATATTTATGCTTCCCTGCAAGGCACGCAAGCTTTACTGCAAAACACAAGCTTCACTGCAATGCACATAAGCTTCACTTTAAAAACAAGCTTTACTGCAAAACACAAGCTTCACTGCAATGCACATAAGCTTCACTTTAAAAGACAAGCTTTACTGCAAAACACAAGCTTCACTGCAATGTACATAAGCTTTACTGCAATGTACATAAGCTTCATTGTAAAACACAAGCTTCACTGCAATGCACAAGCTTCACTGCAATGCACAAGTTTCACTGTAAAACACAAGCTTTACTGCAAATGCACACAAGCTTCACTGCAAAACACATAAGGTTCACTGCAATGCACACAAGCTTCACTGCAATGCACACAAGCTTCACTGCAAAGCACATAAGCTTCCTTGCAATGCACATAAGCTTCCTTGCAATGCACACAAGCTTCACTGCAATGCACACAAGCTTCACTGCAATGCACACAAGCTTCACTGCAATGCACACAAGCTTGACTGCAATGCACATAAGCTTCCTTGCAATGCACACAAGCTTGACTGCTAGGCACATACGCTTCCTTGCAATGCACACAAGCTTCCTTGCAATGCACACAAACTTCACTGCAAAACAGTCAAGCTTGACTGCAATGCACATAAGCTTGACTGCAAAGCACATAAGCTTCCTTGCAATGCACATAAGCTTCCTTGCAATGCACACAAGCTTCCTTGCAATGCACACAAGCTTCCTTGCAATGCACACAAACTTCACTGCAAAACAGTCAAGCTTTACTGCAAGCACACAAGCTTTACTGCAAGCACACATTCCTTCACTACAATTCACACAAGCTTCATGACAGTACCCATAATTATGTTTTTACATTAATTTAAACTTTGGCAGCATACAGGGTTGATCCCAGGGTGGAAAAGCTATATATAGACATAGGACCTTAAATAGCCGTATAAGGGGCACCTATATAGCCATGTGTAGACCATACAGCAGCTGTATTTGGCCCTTGATGGACCATATATGGGTGAATTTTTGCCAGTTATTCTGAGATATATACCTTAGTTAGCCATCAATGAGCGTTATTGGAAAGATAGTATATGTGCCACATAAAATAGCAATGTTAAACACTGATAATCTTTGTTGGCAAAGTTAAAACTGATATACCTTTGCCAACAAAGATGTCAGAATGTTAGAAAACACAATATAAGTAAAATTTAAATTTTTTCAATAAAACAAAGTAAAAGACGATACTCGTATAAAAATGAAAATACCTTTTAAATGCAGAGTAATATTAAGTTCAAATACAGACTTCTGTCAAAGGCCCATCAGAATTTGATAATAATTTATCGGGTTTCCGCGTACTTGTGCCGTGGGGGAATATGGCCGGGTGCATTTAATTGAAATTGAAATTGATAGTGTACTTTTAAGCCGTAATTCAACGAATAATAAGGATTCGGTAGGACGAAATTGAAGGAGATCTTAGTAATTATATTCCATGTATTTTCTATATCTATTCGCCATCGATTTTGCATTTCACAAACAGAAACCGTGCAATTTCATACAAAATGTTTTTTCCCCTTCTAATATTTGCATAAAAAAAAATACTCCACCGACCCGCACACTTATGTCAGTTATAATTTGAAAGCTTCAAGCTTCAATGTCTAGGGAGCTTAAATTAGCTTTTTGTAGATAACAAAAAACTCATTTTAAGAGTGAAATAATTATACAGTCGAGTTCAATAACTCTCCTATGTTATTAGAAAAGAAACCAACAATTAAAACACGTCGTTTTATCATCTTCAATTACAGGCTTGACGTGCTACAAGAGCGTCTCTTCAGAGCATTATTGTCGTGCTTTGACGCAGATGGCGCTGAAAGCATGGACATTGTTTTTTTTCTTTAAAGAAATTTAAATAACTTTCGTATCAATGCCATTTGTGAATTGCATAGTGGTAATTCTACGAATTTTGAATTTTTTTTTTCGTTAGACATAGTCTAATTTTTTTATAAGATCATGATTTTTTATAATCACATTAGTCCATACATATACGAAAATCTTGACTATGTATAGACTATTGCAGTTTTATGGGGCCCATGTATAGCATTTTCAATATGGCTCAGCGATTGCTGACTTAGGTACATATCAGGCCCGTCGTCATCCAGATCTGGCCCATCTATTGCCAAATATGACCCACATACTGCATTTCCATTATGGCCCAATATATGACCCATCAAGAACCAATTATGGACCATACATCTCCATATATATATACATACTATATATATATACTCTATTTATAATATAGCTCATCGATGGCTAACTAAGGTACATACAGTATTTGGCTCTTCATCCTCCATGTATGGTCCATCAAAGGCCAAATATGACCCATATGCTGCATTTTCAATATGGCCCATTTATGGCCAAATATTACTCGTATGGACCATACATGGCTAAGGTACATATTTGGCCATCACTGGTCAAATATGACCTATTACCGACCAAATAAGACCCATCACTGGCCAAATATGACCCATATGGACTATACGTACATATCTGGCCCATCACTGGCCAAATATGACCCATATGGACTATACGTACATATCTGGCCCATCACTGGCCAAATATGACCCATAT
>JAQGBW010000990.1:0-30966 GCA_034698625.1 Julus scanicus | reverse complement strand
ACATTTTGTGTATAGACGTTTTGGTCAGGATATTTTGTGAAGGACGTTATGTCCTGGACATTATGACGGGATCCCATTGCAGAATGTCAGCGGGGCCATTCAAAAAGGACGTCCTTAAAAGGGAAGGGGGATTAAGAGGGGGTGAGAGGGAAAAGCTATTATGGACGTCCACTAATAAAGGTATTTTTCTGCTTTTGGATTTTCTGTTTTATTGAGTTTTTATGGTATGTGAAAGGGGAAATGGACAATTGAAGAAATGTGTCCCCAGTCTCAAATGTACTCGAATTTTTTAACACCTCAGGAAAGTCCTGAATTATGTCTAACTTTGTGTTAAACACCAAATTTATGCTGAAATTTCCCTTCGAGGTCAGGAAATTTCCATTAATTAGAAAAATCTGTAAAAAATGTCTTGGAATTGGTATAGTAAAGAAGGGTGCTTGGAAAATTATAGGATGAGTTTTTGTATGTTCCAGTAAATTTTCTGGACACTCTACTTTTTAAAAATATTAAGGACGCCATGAAGGGTTGGGGGGAACGTAAAGTCTGGGTTAAAATGGACACCAGGTGAACAGGGGGTGGGGGAGGTTAGATTTTGAAGGGATTTTTGGGGACGTCTTTTTTAATAGCCCCCAAGTAAAGAAATTGGATAACAGAAATAAAATCCTTCCCATTTCCAAGAGGAATAGAACCTAAATATTGAAAACATTGCAGCACTAAATAAAACATGAAGCATTCGAAAAAGTGGAATAGTGCCTTTTTGGTGTCACGTAAATTTAAGCCGGTTTATCCCAAACAAATTCACATAGCATCTCTTCAGATACATTTGTTGAATAAATTATGCTGAATATATATACATAAGTTTTTGAATTTTCTTGTTCTTGCAGGTAACTACAGTTGCCTTATCGTGCATATGACATTCACCAGAGATAAGCCGTTTTACTTCAGTACCGTGTTTATTCCGGGCATGTTGTTAGTCAGTAGTGCATTTATAACATTCTGGTTAGAATGGAACGCTGTGCCAGGACGAGTTATGCTCGGAGTTACGACAATGTTGAATTTTTTCACCACATCAAACAACTTCCGGTCCAATCTGCCCGTGGTGTCAAATCTGACTGCAATGAACGTGTGGGACGGCGTGTGTATGTGCTTCATTTATGCATCTTTACTGGAATTCGTGGCAGTCAATTACTTGGGAAGGAAAAAGCCAAGGGCCCTCCGAATGTACAGGCCAGCCAGCACAACTATAGCAGTGGTAAGACTGCCGTCATTTTCTACACATTTTGTCCCCATTCAATATCCTCATTTTTCAAATACATTTGCAGCCATGCATGTTTTTCATTGTGGAAATTGACAAGATATCAAAATCAAGTTACTTCATCCGGTCTAGAAAACATGACAATTTCATACACAGACCGACCAAACAACATTTCCATTTTTATCACAATAGTGTAGCATTTTTCTCTTTTCGGATTTTTCTGCAAATCGATTCCGCACTGTTATCTGGGAAAATAGTTTATTTTATTGTCCCTTGCAGGCAAACTCAGTTCGCCATATATTCATGTTCCGATGTGGGAAATTTCTCGCTGTATCAGGAACTTCTTTGCGATTTTTAAAGCAACTAAAACCCTTGCTGCTCTTTGAAATTACGTGGAGAGTCTCTTGGGACCACTAGTGGAAGTCATGAACAAGCCATTCTTTTTTTATTATATAAAAAAATGCTGAACCTTGTCAATATTTCCCTGGAAGAAGCATGAGATCATCTTCAGTTCCAGCCGGTGTTTGTCCAGGCTTACGAGCTCTTATTAATGATTTTTCCCGAGAAAAACATGTTTTCCAAAGTACTTGATGGGCGGGTGAAATCGATGAAACTTGAAATGCAAAACATTCTTTCGGTATACTAAACCATTTATGAGCTAAACACGTTTTTTCCTCCAAAAAAAACCTCCCAAAAAACAAAGGCCGTGTGCTGTGCCAGGACATAACCAAATTATTGATTAAAACAGCGGGGTCTTCTTCAAAGCTTAATTAATTTCATATTCAATCCACTGGTATGATGAAAGGTGTAATGCCAAAATGGATTATGCGTGTGCATGGATTTGCACTTCAATAATGCTGAGTGAGGCGAAAATTAATTTATTTCTGATCAAAATATTTAAATGCAATTTGAGTATTAATAGAACTACCACCCATATGGAAATGTAATTCATTTGCATAGACTTTCAAATGCATATAGATAGGGACACTGAAAATGTATTTAGAAATGCATATTGAAATGCATATATTTTATATGAATTTCTTTTCCATATGGGCATGACAATGGAATAGTTGGAAAATGTGAATGCTTTGCACAGAATGTTTTAAAAGCTACATATATGACAATAAATTGAAATTTACCAAGGTGCAAAATTGTTGAATTAGGTAAACGCAACAAAAATGAGTATAGCTAATCTATGTTTATTTGTAATGAAATTCAGAATTTGTAACCGAAAAATCCACTACGGTACTTATTTTCGCTACATGTATACAGCACATTTTTAATGTTATATGATCAAATTTTATAATATGCCCTACAGAATCTTATAAGTCTTAAAATGACCATCATTCATTATCATACTACTTTATAATAGTCATTGTGTACCTTTGTTAGTTTTCACAAGTTTGATTGAAATTAACAATTTTTTTTTCTCTTTTTTCAAACCGACCAATGGTAGAGGCAGAACGACAAAGGTGAACAGGTCGGCAACCACGACAGTTTTACGTGTACATCCTGCCCACCTAATAAATGTACCCACGTGGATAGAATATCAATTTCACCTCAGGACTCTCAAAAAGTGCGCTTTTTTGAATTGGCCCATCCGTTGAGGGTCGCCAAGACGATAGACGTGGTGTCCAGGGTTGTTTTTCCGGTGGCCTATGTAGTATTCTTAATATCCTTCTTCATTCAATTTAACGGAATCTCTTGATTACGTCATGATGTTGTGATAGGATTTTATAAGCCGAGGGATGAAGATGGTGTGTATGGCAACATCGACATTTTTTCTAGTTTTTCAGAACGGATTTTTCTCACCTTTAATGCAATCGATAGTGTAGACGCAATTTTTATTTATTATTTCATTTTGCAACTCTTGTAAAACACGTTTCAGGTTTAAAAAGCGCAACTTACATATGCATGGTATCTTTAAAAGAGTGTGGTGTTCAATCTGGTTTCTTATACATTTGCGAGTCAAGTTAGATCTACTAAAAGGAGGAAGATGTAAACCCAGTCCAAAGAAGCCCTTGTGTGACGTTTTCTAAGGGTGTCTTGAATGACTGTGATTGGCAAGGAAAATGGCCCATTGAGATCAAGCTCATCCTATTTCATTGTTCAGTGGAGTTTTGATAAAATACGAGATCAAACTTGGCTCGCTTTCGAGAATTTCGGTCATGTACATATGGATTGTAAAAAAAAAGTTACTGATTCCCTTCCCGTCCGATTTATATCAGATTAAAAACCTAGGCTAGTATATAATATATATATTATAGTGAAAGAACTACTATTGAAAGAGTTGCTGTGATTTTAAAAAAGGAGAGCTTGACTTCATATGAACAAAAGGATTTTCCTCATACTATATATCGTGTATGCTCTCAATTAGATTTCTCACTTTAGTCTTGAATTCTGTTTATGATTAAATACGAAAGGATTTAGTCCATGCTTGAAATGCATTAACTATATGGGGAAACATGAACGCTTTCTTTAAATTCGTTAAGAAAAATTAATTCTTTAACAATTCTTCATCTATTGTTATTTTGGATGTCGACAGGGTATTTGTGTCATTTTGGATATCAATTGTAAACATTATGGATTGTATTTACGACTATACATTATTCAAATATGGCATACCTTGTTCGTTTATTCTCTGAATTTCACAGTTAGCAAATTGCCATAAACATGTTAATAATCTTGGCAACACTTACTATACGCCATTGAGCTTTTAAACATTTATCCAAAATCCCATGTCTTGCATGAATTTTTTAATTAACAGATTTGCAGGACATTTATAAACAACATGTCTCATATCTTCTTTACACTTACGTATGGGTAGATGTCAACTTGGTGTTATTTTACTCAAAGAAGTTATTAAGCATGGATGCAGATCTAAGGTATTTAATCATATATAGAATTTAAGATTTGTTACAACTATTAAACATCAGCTTTTTAATGGTTAACGATATACTGCCCCAACTCCAAGGCTGGGATTAGCTGTTTTTATATAGAATAGGCAGGACTTGCTTCTGTATCTCTTGAAAATTCTTAAGAGCAAGAAAGCATTAATTTTGCCTTCGCAATTTATTTTCCTACTTGCACAACCGCATCCTTTATACAACTTCTTGCATAAATTAGATATTATCGCAGTAGGCCTATCCTATAAGATTTAGGAAATTACAAGCAGTTTTACCTTTCCTATGCCTTATAAGTATAGATGTAATATATAGATCTCCAGAAAACTCCTCGATGTTAATCATTTAAAGACACATTACCTATAGTTACATTTCGGTAGAATACTGAATGCAGCTAATTAAATTTTTAACATTTAAATAATTAGCTTTATTAGCTTAGACTTAATAGATTTTTAATCTCAAATATGCAAGAAAAACTGCAGCTATTAAAACGATGAAATGATTGACTTGATATTGATGCTGTTTACACACGTAAGATGATGATGATGAAACACATTGGCAAATATGTCAACTGTTGAATTTACAGTAATTACACAAATACACAAAGCGTGCATCAACTTTTCACCAGAAGAAATCACGCTTATAATAAAAGCGTGTATCAATTGCTGATTCAAGAATGTTTAAAATAGAAACCGAAGTAGTTATTTGTAAATAGTCCAAGAATATAGGATAGCTAGAAAAATATTTAAATAAACGTCGACTTTTAATTAACTTGGCAAACTAAGTATCTTGCACCAAAAATGGCAGCACATCACAAACTGTACCAAAAAAATAGAGGGCAATATCATGCATAAGAGGAATTATATCTAATATTTAAAGCTTAAAACCAACCTGGTTTCAATAAACCTGATATTCATATCCTGTACCATGTTTCGGCTGACCTTTCCAAAATGCGTGGTTTTATGTAAAATATACATACATATTTACATGCACGACCATTATCAAAAGCATGTAACTTGAACAAAATGTCACAACTAACAAATTATAAAATAAAAGAACAAGAAAGTTTTAAGCTATCTTGGAATATCAAAAGAAAGAAACTTTCAGTTGAATCCTTGCCCTGCATGCCCTATAACATTGCCTTTACGATAACCTTTGAACTCCATCCGGGAGTACACGTGCATACTTTGCATATTCAGCCGTTCCTTTTATTACCATTGGGTGGTCTTTTCGAAAGGCAGCTTGTGTTAAATTTGACCAAGACTAAACTAGTCTAATGGAATGAAGAAATTAACTTCCTTTGTTTATTGCATCATACAAGAATTGCTTAACCCTGTGCACTTTTCATACATTTTTTTGATCTCACATTTTTGCATGTAAATGACGCTCCAGCATAGAATTCATTCTCTTCTGTAACGATTTAGTGAACTACTTTTTCATATTCATCCAATTCACGTCTTTTTAATCCTTTCACAAGTTTTTGCAATTTCAGATTTTATTACCATGTTAATATTAAAGCATTTTTTTGTATTTTTGCAGAGTAGAAAAATGTAGTGTTCTTTTCTGTAATGTTATATTCAGATCACGTATTATGTTATCCAAACTATGGTTTAAAAGTTGATAACTACTATGTAATGATAAAGACGACAATTTCTGACTGAATTGCAGTTTGTTTTTTCTCAAATTATTTTTTAACATTCCAAAATGATTGATTATGGAGCAAATTGTTTACTTGTCTGTTGAATGGAATATTTTAAAGTTTTGTGGGCAAGCCACTTCGGAATGTAATTTTATAACATTAAGAGACTAATCTCAAAGTATACGTAGGTAACTGACTACTTTTTAGGGCTGGAATGCCATTGGAATGCTAAAGATAAAGTATGTCATTTTTAAGAAATTTCATTGACGCTAGGGTTATACTTTTGGTTTTCCTATGAATACCAACTAAGATATATTTCGAAGATTGGAGTACAGTGAATACATGCAGTGATGTAAAGTATACATAGACATATAATCTAAAAGTATTTTGTTAACAATTTATCAAAGTTCGAAAAATACACTTAATTGGCGCCCAGAACATGTGTCCCCTGCCTCACTCCAGAAATTGCTGACAATTTGCTGCGACTGAGTATTGCCCAAACATTGTATTAAGTAATGTTTCTTTACCTTCAAGATCCATATCAGATCCTCTTTGTTGTCAAAGTACTGTTGTTTTTCATGGAGAATAGCGTTCACACACTTTTACATTCAGTTGACACCAAATGAGTTTAACCAGCAGCTCCACAATCTGTCATATTTCGTAATTTTGCATAATTTGCCAATGACATCACGTGACCCAGTAGCGTTTTGTTTTCATAGGTCCGAAAAATGCGCGAGTTTTTAAATCACCTTTAAATCTCTGGTCATCTGGTTGACTAATTAGTGATACGCAAAGCGCGAATACATGTCGATGTACAGTGTCATTTATAGGCATGTATACAATATGTTCAACACAGCATGAAACATGTCACACGATACTAAAAATAAATTATCACGAAAACGCTTATAATTTAAATGCTTTTATTTACCATGAAGCTAGTTTTTGCTACATTTTTGACGAGCATGTCGTATCTATGTTGTAGAAGGAGGTGGTGGTGGTGGTGGAGGAGGAGGAGGAGGAGGAGGAGGTGGTGGTGGTGGTGGTGGTGGAGGGGGTGGCGGAGGAGGAGGAGGATAGAACCAAGGATATCCGTACTGATATGGGTACCGGGAGTAATATGAACATCTATTTATACGACGATAACCATAACCACCATAGTAATTGTAATGACGATCTTCTTCTTCATCTTCCTCTTCGACTGAACGCTTGGTGGTTGCAGGACCTAGAAAATTAAATTCATCATTTTAGTAACAAAGTAAAAACAATTATTTTGGAATTGAGCAACTTCTCTGCAAATCACGCACCTTTCTTAGAAACTTGGAAAACCAAACCGTTGCACATGGACAGTACATCTGGTGAAAGATTTCTAGGATCACCTTCATAATCAACTATTTCGGTGTATTCTTTGTAAACGCCTTCATCTTCTTCCTACATTGAAATCCAATTTCCATTCAATGTTAATGTTTACAATTTCTAGGTTTCTGTATGTGAAATGCGATATTGGCCACGTTTATATGAGACATTGTAAGTAAAGATTACCTTGGGTACTCCTCCACGAATCATGCACACATTTTCTGCCGTAAATTTATAAACTGTGATGTTCTGAGATAAGAAAATAACGTCATTTTGTTAATTTTCACGATTCGTAAAACATATATTGCTCATCTATATTCGTCTGTAATCAACAGACGAATCTTACCCTGCTGTAGTCGACTATTGCTTGGCTGTTTACATATGGTTTGTCTTTATCTTCTGGATAGCTAACACTAAACGGTAATAACTGAAAACAGGTAACACATAGTTATTAAAAGGCACGTGATGCCATCCGTGACGTTCATCAAATGGCTAACAATTAAAAAAATATATATCAAAGATAAAGCAAACATTACTACATGTCAAAAGAATATCAACGGTTATCTAACACATATTACCTTAGTGGATTGCTGATATTGACTTGTAGCTATCTCAGCCCAAGTAACCAAAACCGCTGCAACAATGAGGAGCTTCATGGTTGGAGCTGTGTAAATTCTCTCAGAAAATCCAACCCTTATATAGTAGTTGAAGTTGAAAACGACTTTATGTTCAAATTGTTCAGATAAACGCTTATGTAGCATTACAAAAATCATTAATAATAAATTACATAAAGTAAGCATTAATTAAGTAGCACATGTTGTCGAAAATCGCATGGTGGCGAATGACACACACGTGATATATGCGAACTGTTACAAATGAATGTTTTTTTCCATATAAAACAGGTGCTCGAATAAATACATGTACAAAGCTAAATCTCCCACGTCGATGTATACACACAAAATGGATACACTATAAAAGGGTTTTTTAAAGTTAAAAAAGTTCTGCATTTAAGCAAATAATTTAAGAATAGAAAATATTTGAAAACGAAAATACAGAAATAAAACTGCTGAATCTAGAAACATGTACAACATGATATTCAATACATAATAACAAAATGTGTCAGCAACGCATGACTTCAATAATGATATTTGACGTCAAATTTCAAAGTCAAGGACAACCTATTCAAGTAAAATTCACTTTGATTAAGTTTGTGAACGACTCCACGATGCACAGTATCTTTAAGTACAAGTAAATACATAACCCATGAATTTAAGGAAAATTGAAAATCAATCTTAAAATGATATAAATGTGATGAAACTTTAAATCCTGAATTTGTACATTCAAATATCCCTTTCAATTATTACGGAAGCGCTTTTAAAGCATTTGGTAATACCATTGATTATCAAAATAATCATTGAAAAGTCATAATGACCTTCTTGAAAACTAGGCCAATCATAGTTACTTGATATTTGTATACTGATCGTGAATGTAATCTCATATTTGATGGACGATTCACATTCTACCAAGGATATTTTGGTAGAAAAGATCGCCTCAGTGGCCTCATTTAACGGTTATAATGCGTCATTCAATCTCATTAACCTACAATTTGAAAGCAGATTTCCAGAAAAACCTTTCGAAGAACCAAATAAATGTGGCGAAATATATGTATAATGTTAAGTAAATGTTGGCAGCGACACCAAGTTATTACAGATGAAGTTATATCGAAGGTCTTACAAAATGACTTCATGTAATATTAGACGTAGATGTTGGGTTGCGAGAGCTATTCAATAAGTTGTAAGTGTGCCAAATGCGTAGAAAGTTGAAATATATGTTTCATTGCGCAAAGGCACTACAAATTTAATCGCAATTTCACTCGTGTTTTTCCTTTAAACGCTAAAGCAATTGGCTGTGGAGTGTGGACAAACGGAAGTAATAAGTTTCAACTGACAGTCTGTCAACATAAGTGTCAATTACAGACACACAACATCAGTAAGAATTGCGACAACTTGGGTCCAAAATTCACGATTCCGTTACATTTCTAATCCAGGAAACATATTGCGTTATTCTGGTATAAAGTCCCGGAAATCCAGGTTCAGCACAGCCACGGCCTACTGACACAATGCCTAGTAATGTCCACCTTGATTTATCATCAAGTACCATCAGAGGTCCTCCAGAATCGCCCTTTAATAAGACAGAATAAAGTTTAGTTTTGAAGATCTTCAGTTCGGAAAAAAAGCAATAAACAAAAAACTAATACCTGACAAGCATCTTTTCCTCCATCTTTATACCCAGCACAGATAAGTTGCTTGGAAATACCATTTGGAAAGTAAACAGACATGCCTAGAACAAGATCATAAGCTTTGCGGCATTCGTCGTTATCCACTAAAGGTAAGGTAACCTGTTGTAGAACTGTGGTCCCAGGTCTGCCTGTTAAGATATCAACAAGACATAAAATTAGCAGGTTTCAATAGCAATTTTATTTCAAATTTAACCAAAAATTTGTAATATTGTTCCTTGTAATGATGCCTACTTCAAAATAAGATGGGTTTTCCCTTACAATTAAACCCAGAAAATAAAAAGCAACCTGAACCAGTTGATCCCCAGCCAGCAATTGTTCCCTCCATATTACTGCTATTTGACAAAATCTGTGGATCTGGTAAACAAATTGGCCATATCCGATTGATTCCCAGAGGAAGTGGTTTGTTCAATCGTAGAATCACCAAATCGTTGTAAATTTGAGGAGGTCGATAATCGGGATGGAATATGATCTGTAAATCAGGTTACATCTATGTTAATCAAGAAATGCCACAAGTATTATTATCAAACAAAAGTTTGCATACTTTTTCAATTCTAAAGTCATCGGGGTTACTTCCCGAAGACGGGGACGACCTCAAATCATGCTGACCCACACGAACTGAAAATATGGAAGGATGATCACTGGAATGCAAAATAAGAAAAATTATACATGAGTTGGGATTTAAATATTGCCATATTTGATGGCATTTTAAAGTTATAAGATCTTGCCTTTTATCAAAACAATGAGCCGCAGTAGCAATATTTCTGTCATCTATGATGGAACCGGCACATAAAAAGTTACTACGAAAACTATATCCTATTCTCGCACTTTTAAATATGGCTGCCTGTATAAAAAAGCAATATTACTAAAATGTAGTAACTAAAGTTCAATAAAATTATATTTTTTTTATATATAATTATGTAGGAAATTAATAACAGATACAAATTTTAACATGCTGATAATAGCTATTTATAGAACATTAGTAAATTTCTAACCATCCAAGGAAATGATCCAATGGCAACAGCAGTACCACCAACAATAGATGAAGTTTCTTGTAGTGTATCTGGATTTTTGCTGTTTGGACGCATGCGCTGACTACTTTTGGATTGCCGAAGTACATTGTAAGATGGCACCCCACAACCTTAATTAAAATAAACAAGTAAACCAATTTTATTTAAACATATACAAATTAGAAAGATGAACTAATTATGCAGTGTGGACATAATGGAAACCTTTAAATATTTTTTATCATAGTTAAAGTATAGTTTTTAGTTTTTTTATTATTCATGAAATACCAGGGGTTTGAGGAACACCATATGCGAAACATATAGGAATTATAAGATCGCCAAGACATTAAAAAAGGTTATTATCAAAATGATAAGCTTAACTGACTTTAATAACAACTAATTGCAATAAGTTTTACAAAACCAGATCAATCCAGTTCAGAAGAAAATTTGTTCATTTTGATGATACTGTAGCCTAGATCTTTCAAAGTTAACAGATGTCCTCGAAAAAATTCTACGACTCAAATGACAGGAAAAGTTTTGCTTCATAATTGTTATCATATACCACAACGCATCCAATCTGTACTGTTACCATAAATGGAGAACATACGTCATTAAAATGTCATAAGTTCAACAGATAAGTATATAATTAGCTATTATCTTAGTAATCAAAGAATTGCTAGCTGTCACCCACGAGATATTCAAAACTTTTCTTGTTTTGATTCACATGAGCAATTTTAGATTTGTTGTGTACTATGAAACAGCTGACAGAAATCTTGACGCCCACAACAGAATTATCTAAAAATTAACGTTTAAATTCTTGTTTCTTCACTTCGATATAAGACTAATTCCTGAATGTAAAAGTAATCACAAATGGTCATTTTTGCGCACAACATATAATTCTTTCAAATATTTAATAGTTGATGTTCATTACTCAAATTTGGGTAGTTTGTGCCATGTTCTCTGGACAATGTCTATACGTGTTGATAATTAGTCTCTAACAATAGAACATACTTAATTAGAAGCAGGCAAGAATTAATAAAGCACGTACTCATTTCCTTTTTATCTGTTGATGTTGGATGTTTATCATGCTTCATTGGGTTCCTAAGGGTGAAAAGCAAGGATCCATTCTCGCTATGAATGCTATAAACCTCTGAAGGTTTCGGTCTGCCATTTTCCCCTGCAAAAGGAATTGGAGTTCTATCTCCTTGAGCAGATGTTGAGATTGGTTTTGTTAGAGGTGTTTCCAGGTTAAGAAATGGAAATAATTCAGTCATTGAAGGCTTCCAGGGTCTTCCTGACGACAATTCTGGTTTACTAGGTTTCGAATTGATTACTGGTGGTGATGAAGCAACTGATGCATAGCTTCCAATGTTTGTTTCGGAAAAGTTCAGTAATGGTAAAGTCAATGGCAATGCGTTGATTGAACTCTCTGATCTTAAGGGACAACAAACAACAGGTACAAAACCTTGCCACGTACACACCGTTATTTGAGAACGATGCATGTTCTCTATGGCAAATGAACAGTTTTGAATGTTGTGGCAAATCCCTGGTAAGCCTTCTTTGGTTATGCAAGACGACATTAGTTTTAAGTTATCTTGGTGATTGTCTACTTCCCTTGTAAAACGCTGCTGCAAGTGTCCGTATTCTGAAATGAAACAACACTGATATTTTTAGCTTGATAAAATTTAAACTAATCACGGGTGAAACAATCTTAGCACCATTAAATACATTTTTAGAATAATTATGCAAAACGTCCCACCAATGGCAAGTAGCAATAATTTTACTAGCTTTATATCCATTAAACATGTAGAAAATGTAATGGAACTTTTGCTGAAATTCTCATTGGATATGATATGTATAGTATGTATTTCTTAAATTGTTGACACTCTTTCTTGGCATTAAATCAATTGAATAAAACCGAAAATATAATTTATCAAACTCTGAAATAACTGCAAATGTGAATAGCTATGAGTTGTTTGCTAAGACATAAAATCAAAATATTGATTGTAATAGGATACTCAGAATTCCTTATTTAATTAATTATCAAAACAAATACTACTGCACACTGAACACAACATACCATAAATAATAAAAATATACTACAAGTGTTGTTATTTGAAGAGCATAAAAAATAACGGATTTTAAATCATGTCGACGTAATGAAAAATAAAAAATAAACTTGTGTAATGACCTCTTTAGTATACTTGAAAGTTTTTTTAAATTTTTTTTTTTATAATAGATATGAGTGCGCTGGCAATGACATTTAAAAAGGCGAGAGTAACTTAGTAAACCATAAACATAAAATAAACAATATTTTATTGCAAGATGAACTTTGCTTCATGTGACTTTATGTGGAGAAAAGAGGCACCACATTGTATAAACGATGCATATTCAAATTGGTCAAAGAGTATTGAACGACTGGAGTTCAAATATGTATATAAATTTAGTGCAAAATGCAAGTTGAATTGGACTTGGGTTTTTTAAGAAAAAAAATTCAGAAATTTAAACAAACATTAACAGATTTAAATTATTAAAAAAATGCTACGTGTGGATTAATAAGGATAAAGTAATCTATTTAACTAATATTAACTCGTTTAAAATATAAATAAGAAAATCTCACTTACCATTAATTGTAGCAGAGTTGACATTTTCATATAAAATACACCAAGAGCAGATGAAAACCATAAAGACATTAATCGTAAAAGTACAAATTGCATTTCCAGAACTCATGATGATGATAGTTGTTACTTAACACCAAAACACTTTATCAGTTCTTATTTTCTGCTACTAGTTGGACACATGGGGTTAATCCAAGCTTAGTGTTTTCGATCTTGAAACTACGACGCTCTTGTTGAACTGGTCGACGAACTTCATGTTCGGGTAATTTTACATAGAAAAAGCACCCTCGATGACAGACTGGCAAATTACACGAATAATCCCATACTAGAGAAACTTTGCTTGAAGCAGTGCAACGTCTGTGGTTAAAAACAGAAAATAATGTCCAAGTGAACATACGTTCAAGAGAGGGAAATTGTAGCAATTAATCCAACCTTATCTAATGACAGTGAGGTTGTAATTTGGAAGGGAAGAATGAGGAAAAAAAACACCCTCTTAACGAATAAAAGGAACAACAATTGAGTATGAGGTCCTACCGGTTACGGATGACACCGGTCACTTCCGAAAACAACATGTTTGCCCACACTGTTACTGCTCAATTTCAGCAAATCTTCCTAAACATGCAACAGGTGTAACAACAAGCAAACATTCGAAAAGGCAGTCGACCATTACAAGGTGTTATTATTTTCCTATTAGAGTTCATGGGCATGAAATGACAGGTGATCCGGTAAGAAAAGTAATAAAAAGGAGGAACATCATGTATTACCACCTTAGTTTGTCCTATTCAGTATGGTCAGAACAATACTTTTGACTGTGTGAAACTTACCGTTTTCGTCGTGTCCTAAAAACATAGGCTACAATATGCAGGTTGATAAGGTCAAGTTCAACAAGTCAAGAATCTAATTCATATAGCGTATGTGTTGACTTTCCTAAAATGATGCAATAATTATGGTAACCGTTTTTTAAAAATGAAATGTGCATGACGAGTATAAGTGTCCGCTTTTCAAGGATGACGGCTCAATTACAAAAACCACAAATCCAGTTTCCCAAATTTGAACATCTTTGCAACCCTACCCAATTTTTGGTACTTGAGAGTCATGCCATGGAAACATGCTGAAAAATGTTTAAAACGCGTTTTGAATAATAGCGACAGCAAAATAGAGAGTGTTACACATTTTAAAAAAAGGCACTCCTAACTTTACCATAACCAACAAAACAACTGAGCTATAAATGCATTTTTATTGATTATGGTCACTATTAAATGTAATAAAATGTTTTCAGAAAATGCATCAAAACATTGTAAAGTAGTTCAAACAGAATTTTAATTTTAACAAAGTGATCAATTTTAAGAATAAAAGTAGTATTGAATTATTGACTTTTTCCATAGTTGCAACATAGCCATGTATTTATTGTCAAATCATCATGTTTCCCACGCATTTGGATAACATTTTTATAAATAAAATATTAATCTGAAACAACGAATGACTAATATAATGATTGACATATTTATAAACAATAAACAAAATATCCCCAACAAAGGGAAGACGAGGTGCCAGTAGCAGATAACAATTGTGCGATATGTGCTTAATTTTAACAAAGTTCTTTTGTTATAACTCAAATTCCAAAAATGAAATGATCTGGAGAAAGATTTAAAGAAAGCGGACTCAAATTAGAAAAAGCAATAAGAATGTCCAGGAAGGAAGTGGAAGGCGGCGTCGCGGTGCAAAAATATAAAAAACACATAAAAACCAATGTTTGACCTCAGATATGGAGTTTCAAATGGACATCAACTGGTTTTCAAAATCGACAACGGTTTTAAATTTCCTCATGACTTCACGACATAGAACTTCCGATAAATGTTTTAATTCTGGATTGAACCAGATCGAATAATCAAAATGCAAAAAATATACAAAAAAAAAATGTAATCACTTCAAAGCTAAAACCAATTCAAACATAATAAAATGGACTGCGATTTAATCATTTTTTGAACTTTCAGCGAATTTTGATTTTTGACCTGCCATTACAATATCAGAAATCATACTTCCCACAAAATGTCATATTTGAATTGTATACTGTTGTCTTAAAATAAAATTCAAACAGCTTGTATTTATTATATACAATTAATCGTCATCAGGAAGATATATATTTCAGTCATGCCGTCATAAACTTTCTAAAAAAGCGTCAACATCACAACAGTTCTATAGTAATGAACAACAATATCAAGTGTTCCTGAACATCTTGAAATTAAAACAGCAAATATTACTAGGAACCTAAACGCATACTGATGCCAAAAGTAACAAAATAGTTACTTGGTATCATACAATTTGTGTTACTCAAACATTTATGATATTAGATTACTTTCTTATAAATATTTTCGTAGAACTTAAATATAATCACATAAGTTCTAACAACGGCGCTGTAGCATTTGTGTGACATTTGTAACATGCAGAAGACGGATTTTACGGTTTTCTTTAATACCGTTAGCGATTTAATGGCCATGTAGTGAGTGCAGTGTCCACTATGGGTGATGCAAGCAGCAAACCAAATTGCAATTAATAGCCTTGATAACATTGAAGCCAGCACGTGTTCACAGGGGTTATTCAAAAATAAAACCGTAGAGGAAATTTTGGGAGATAACATAAAGCAGCCTACTTTTACGTCAAGCACGTGATTGCAACAAGTTGCGGCTTAAAAAAATGCATTCACGTGACTACTGTATATAACTCGTGACTGCGTATATTTTTATACACATACACATACGCCGACAATTAAGAAAGGCGAGATTATTTCTTGAACTTTAAACTAGCGTTAATTAGCACTCATTCATATATGGTGTACGAGTTCACATTTCATCACTTCACAGAGTCTTCCTGGCGTGAATAGGGTCAGTGGTGCCTATAAAGAAAGTGTCTAATAGGTCTGTGACTGCAACTCTCCATCAGTTATTTGCCAAAGTCGTACTTTAGTTTAACAAGTCGGACTTTCCTTTGGATTTCAGTGCAATCGACAGAATGGTAAGATATAAATATTATGATACATGCAATACGTTGCGTTATTATTAATTGTCATGTGATATTTGAGTTCAATAAATTTTGGCACAGCTGGTGTCCATGTACTGGATATTGAACCAAACTTGAAATATACGCATTTTTGTCCATATTAAATCATACTGTATTATACATGACCATGTACAATAGAGGAGACCGGGGCACAGTGGTACAACATCTTTATAAAATCAGGTTTTATCAGCAACCCAATGCTTTTGATTTGCAAAGAAACTGTATGCAGCACTCTTTCATTAACCAAAATTTCTACGATCTGACACAATTAAGTATAGAAGAAAATATTTACAGATAAAGTTTTTGTTCTTGAAAAGTAATTATTCAACTCGCAATTGAATTTTTATACTAGGTGTAATTATAAAACATTAGTAATGCTGCAATATACCATTGACAAGTATATATCCAGCTATATTTTCAAACTAAAGTTTGTGTTAATTAGCCATGTGGTCAGCTGTAAGGCCTTTTTCAAATCAAATTGGTTATACGGGGTACAGTGGACCACAACATTATGGTGTTCAGTGGGACATGTCCAGCATACCCCGATAAATGTTTTTGGAAAATATTTTTATATTTTCTCATTAATCATAACTTTAAATAAAAACCATGTTTAAATTTATGTTTTAAAGCAAAAATGGTTCACAATCACAGAAAAAAACCACATGTGGACAAGTAAGCAGTGAAAATATGAAAGCTGCTGTAATTAAGTTAATTTTAATCGGTTTTGTAATTTATACATGGAATTTTAAATTGACGTGCTGAATTAAACACAATTAATCAATGTGTTCTTTTTCTTGTAAAATTTGTCTTAATTTCGCGTGGACCACTGTACCCCATGCCATGTCCAACTGTGCCGGAACATGGGCACAGTGGGACAGTCTGCGCAACCAACTTTAATCATTTATAGCAAAAAAAGTAGTAGCTCTAAAACGATGACAAAATGTATACAGATCCTGAAGGCTTGTATCTTACCGTGTTATTCCTTTAAAATGCTACAAGTTAAATATTTTTCCCAAAAAAAAATGAATTCTAAAAAGTGTACCTACTGTGCCCCGGTCTCCCCTACACGTATCACTTTGCATATTCATGCGTTCTAGTATTAAGAATGTCCATATTTGAGCATATGTATCCAATCTCTATTATGTTTGTATATGTGCACTTCCCATGTATTGTATTTCGATATACAGCACATGCATGTGCGATATTGATACTTTAAAAATAATTTATGGTATAAATGGCTAATTGGCAATACACAGTGGCGGACTTGGTCTACAAATATTATTTACCAGTAAATAAACTGGGCCCACCCACAATTAGTGTATGTTATTGTTTGATTTTGATAAGAAAGAAATACAATTTTGAAAACATGCAAAGGTGGAGAGGAGGGGGTATAGAAAAATTGCGTTTTTAACGTAAAAAAAATTGCGTTTTTACCATAGGAAAATTTCCTTTTTAATGTAGAAAAATTGCATTTTTATCATACAAAATTTGCGTTTTTACCAAAGACAATTTCCGTTTTTACCATAGAAAAACTGCGATTTTACCGTAGAAAAATTGCGTTAAAAACGCAATTTTTTTTAACCTTACAAAAATTGCGTTTTTACCAAAGAAAATTTGCCTTTTTATCATAGAAAAATTGCGTTTATAACGTAGAAAAATTGCATTTTTCAGTTTTCATGATAATTTCAAAAAATTATTTTCAACATTTCAAATTTTTTTCGCACATATTCTGGAGGCCCGGGGCCCTAAAAATCCCGGGCCCGGGGTATTTCCCCCTCCACCTCCCCCCCCCCTCTCGTCAGGCCTGATATCATACAATTATATTGCCCTATTTCATTTTTCCATCCGGGTAGCATCCCAGCAAAAAAAAATTTGCCGTAAAAGTGCAAGTATTGCAGAATTTGCAATTATTTGGTAAAAGTGTTGTTTTAATCAATAAAACGCATTACTAAAATGCATTTTGTACAAATTCTACTTTATGGAACTGAGTAGAAAAGACCAAGTTAGATTAATTGCAATTATAGGCTTGACCCTTAACCGTGCCCTCCATTTAACTAGAATACAATAAAATGTTAAATGGCTTGGGGGTCCTAAAACCGAAAGGGCAAGAAGAGTTTGCCCTGTG
Organism: Julus scanicus; assembly: GCA_034698625.1. NCBI lineage: Eukaryota > Metazoa > Arthropoda > Diplopoda > Julida > Julidae > Julus > Julus scanicus. The sequence goes on along the minus strand of JAQGBW010000990.1, from coordinate 12,713 downwards.
AGACACACAATGGATCAATTTTTGACCTCCAACGGACGACAACATGACTACTTCTTTACGAAAATTTAACAAAATAGTGAAAATGATGTCGGCTACGTTGCCATTCAAAGGGCCTTTACAGGAGATTACAGGTGATTTCTCCCGGTATACGTTATCCGAATCTGTAAGTTATTGTTTTCAACAAACTTGTCAAAACCCTGATGTGTGTGACGTGTCTAAATTGCCTAAACGCATTTGATGGGACAAAGAACTGGCCCGAGCCATAGAAGTATGGTATTCATTAGGTCCACTATTTGTTGACATTGTATTGTTCATATCACTGCCAACATTTTCTATACGATAAAACAGAATACGTTTGGCAACTTCTTTTTTTAAACAGGGACAATTGAGATATAAACAAAACATCCAAAGACAAAAAATAAAAATCAGACATTATTTTTGCAAAAAAAAAAGAAGCTTTTTAATGCATGGATTCATGATAAAATTCAACATTTTGGTAGTTTGTTTAATAATGCCACAACGTGTCCAATGGAAAAGTTATAAAGGCTTGAAAACTAAACCGGAAGAACAGATTTATGGGAATAATTGTTCCAAACATTTCCATTTACGTTATTTTGATTTAAATAAACGATAATCTCAGATTTAAGATAATTAAGAATTTAAGAATTAACTTATCTGTGGGAAAATCAATGTGCAAGCCAACTGAACTTCCCTAATTACTTTTGTAGACCAATAGGAAACAAGGACAGACAGCAAGAACTGTAATTTTCCCTCAACGAAAGGGAAAGTTTGGACACTGCACTCTGACCAGCCCCTGCCTAGATAATAGATTGACAAACAATACCCCAGCCATGAAAGATTCACGTGACACTGTGACAGGACCATTTAAATAGAAGCTCACATTAATGTTTGTGATCATTCTGACAAGTTCTCACTTCATTTGGTTAACCAAGTTTTAGCACGGTATTCATTTAGCACATATGTGTGGAGGCTTTCAGTGTATACATTTCAAAAATACGTTAAATTCTGAACAAGAATGGAGAGGGTAAATAATATTTATGAATGCAAAATGCCATTTTACATTTGAAAATTATATATGAAATTATGAATTATGTGCAAATGTATAAAGAATGTTTTTTTTATAACTTATTATTTTATCTTTGCAGGAAACTACAGTACGAGTAACCAATCCATTGTTAAATACTGATGATAGTGGGTATCAGTATTACTCATATGGAATTCGCCTAAAAGTAAGAATTAATTGCATCGCTTCATCAATTATTTTATTCGTAAAAATAATTAATCTGTCGATAAAAGCGAAAAAAAAAAAAATAGCTGAAATTTCAATTGTTGGTAGGATTAATGTTATATTTAGACTTTTTTTGTATGCATGCAATTTCAGCTATTTGAGATATATCAGCTTAGGACATTTGAACAATCTACACTTTAAAATGTTGTTAAACATTTCTAGTTATAAAGACAAAACCATCTAATGACTAAAAAATTGAATTGTTCACAAAATATAGCACTCAAGATAGCACTAAATGATTACCTAAATCACTAAAAAATAGACCTGCTAATAATACAAATCATTTATTGCAGACAAACGATCCAGCATTTACAATAGAGAATTCCATGGTATGGCGAAGATATTCAGAATTTGTTTTTCTTCGAAAGATATTGAAAGATAACACTTATAATGGGTAAGTTTTCATCAAACTGACTTTAAATTACGGCACGCCTGTTAAATTCGACTTGCACAGAATTTGGGCTTCGAAATTAAATGAATTTAATACTTATTCCACTAAGTTTTTTTTATAAAAGATGTATACAACTTCCTGATTTACCAACACAAGGATTATTCACTAACCGATCCAGGGGACGTTTCCTCATGGAAAGAAGAATTGGTTTGCAAATTTTTTTAAAGACGTAAGTTGGCCTACTTTATGTGTTATTATTATTATTTTTTATTTTTTTTTATTAGATTTTCCTAATTTTGAATATTTGCTCAATATCACAGCGTTCTAGAAATTGATATTTGCAAATCCGACAAAGCCTTACACCTGTTTTTACAAACGTCGATTTCTACCAACCACATCTTGGAAAACTTATTAGGCAAAAGGCGTGACAACATAGAAATAGCCGATAACGTACCTTTATTCATTTACGAATTTAGGACTCCAATTAGGTAAGCGCACAACTGATAATGATAATGCAAATACTTGAGTTTCATAAAATTAAGAGGTCATTCCTGTTGTATTCGACTCTGCATAGTATTTAACAAGAAAAACGCGACATAGTGATAACTTATTTATACTTGTCATGGTCATTATGTTGAAAAATGAGTTATTTGGTGGTTTCTTAGCAACCCTAGTGTCAAGTTTGAATGTCAGTATGAAAACATGAAAGCAATTCAACAGAAACCGATATTAACGTGAAATAATATGCCGTGTCTGGTTTGCTTAAAAAAAATACTATAGTCGACAAACCTATCAAAGCTGATTTGGAAACTAGGTTGGTTGCCTATGTTAGGTAGAGAAATTCTGTCAGCATAAAAATAAAGCGATATATGAATTCCTGAAATATCCAAAGATATATTTGGGGAGACTTTTCAAAAACTTAATATTCACATTTCTTCTCTTTTAGTAAATCAATTTCGTCTAACGAAGTTAATGGAAATCATTTACTGGAAGCAGGAGCACCACCAAGCAGCTCTAATGAACCCAATCCAAAGTCAGCTAGAAGAGTAACCTTTTGCAAAGACGTAAAAATAACAATAATCGAAAGGCTACCAAAAGAGGTATTCGAATAAAACATTATTACTTTTTGCGAAACAGTACAACTAACTCGCATAGAAAGCATATCAAGCGAGTAAATTGCATAAATATCACAACATAATATTCTTTCATCATGTACAATTTTCTGAACGAGTGCATCATCCCTATCATTTCCTTATTCATCAAAGAATTTAAAAAAATCCCCTACACCGATATTTATTTAATTACTTCAATTACAGTAGAACCCGGTTTAGAAATCCCGACTTAAGAAGTCTTCCTATACGAGTAATCGTAATTTCAAAGTTCCAAAAGAGTTCGAAACGGGGTTCTACCATACTCTTGATTAGGATAAGCGTGCAATGGGGATTTTTTCTACGCAACATTTTAATCACCAAAAATGGAAAGCGTTATTTGCAATTGAACTTCGTGCGCTGATGATTTTTTTAATCGAGGCAACTAAAAAATTGAAACGTGCTCCATTCTGCTGGCTATTAATTTGTTGCAAGTGATATGTAGATGCCAGCATGTCGTTGTGCGCTGGCGATTTTTTTAAAGCCAAAAAAAAATTTAAAAAACGACCAAGCAATTTTTGGGTGATTAATTTTTCACACAAGAAAAAAATTGCCAGTGCGCACCTAGCCTTATGTTGTATATATGTGGGAATGTAGCATTAGCACGAATTCATTTTGGGGGGATACAAATTACCATAATATTTTTTTATCAGGAAATATTATTTGAACGAGAGTGCATGCTATCATCTTTTTTATTTTCTTATTTATCCAAATCATGAAATCCATTATTTATTTCATCGATTTTGCTTACTTTTATGTTCTGAATATATGATAATAAAGCATTTCACAAATTCAATTTGAGTATAAAATTTGTTACTTCTCAGCAGGCGTTATATCTGCAAAGATTACATTTGGAAGTGCAAGGGACTTTCTCCACCAAAGTAACAGAAAGCTTCATTTCTTTAAACAAGAAATTGCCATATGATCTTCGATTATCGGCACATTAAATTTTAACATATTTCGTTTTTAACTACAATGGTACCTCGATGGTCTATCTAACTGGTGTAGCAATTGGCAGCTTAAAATTAACAACAATAAATTGTACTGTGTCGAAACTACTAAAGTTATTACAGATAAAAAATGCTTCACTCACACGTACGATGCAGTTATGTATTTTATGAATGATTAATTTCCCTGAAAAGGTGCTAACCTTTAAGGTTTCAATTTTGTATATTAGTTTAAGAATTTTATGACGCACCTTATTTCTTACAATTTAAAAGTTCGGTTTTTAGCGACAAGACTGGTTGTCAAAAACAAATGAATCTGGAATTAATCTTCAAGTGGACTGAGATGTATCATGTATTTGCTTGTTTGCTTGAAGATTTTTACCGCTAGCCTATTTCTGCAACATGAGTGCTAAACACCAACACCATAGGACGAGTCTTCATCGCCTAAACGGATTTTTTGTCTGAGGGAGGACTTCTACTACTTCTCGAGGAGTATACAATGTGCAGGAATCTACATGGGACCTCGGTTTAAACTCTCATCCGAAAGAGAAGCTCCTTAACAAAAATAACTCCCTCCAACCTAGACCGGGGAGCGAACCTCGCACCGTAAAATCGAGAGGCAAGCACAGAACCCACTCGACCACCGGTGTCAGCCTGAAGTTTCAAGGGAACGTACAGTTAGAAGTAGCATACCACTGAAGAATATTGTCAAAAACCTCATGCGGCAAAGCAGCTGATACGCATCCTCGTGTGAACGAGATGTTAAGAAATGCTGTTGTCCGATTTGGAGTTTCTATATTGTAGCTGGTCAGCATAGGCCAGCTGAATTTTTTGCTATCGACCAATATCAGCATGAAATTATAACATAACATATACAGTATCAAATGATCCATTCCAAGTACTAAACGTTCCTCCAATGCAGGTCTGAGAAACAAAATAGAAATTGGTCTATAGACTAATTGAGCTGCTCCCCTCCACGGAAATCTTTAGTAAAAGAAGAAAGATTTTCACGTCAGGTTATTAAGAGAAAACAAGAGGAAAAGACAAACCAGCAACTCGTTTAAAACAGCTTTCATGTTTTGAGAAAACCACAGCAAGGGTAGCAAATTCAGATCTCGAACTTCTCAATTGCCAGGTGGAAGCATAACCAAAAACATTGGTCATATTTGCAGGAAATAATATTGCGCTATTTGTAATTTGGAAAACGAATGATAAGAGCTTACCTTTATTACGATAGTGTACATCTGAAATATCGCATTACAGTTCACCATATTCTCTTCTAAATGGTTTTTCAGCAACAGTTTTAAGCATAAATTTCACATTTTCCCAAGTTCCATTATTTGGCAGTGGAGTAAGGCCCACAATATGGCAAACGAGGTTGTAGACATCAACAGATTTGATCGGGTCAGCAAGATACCGTTGTTTGAAATCTAATATATAATTTTTTCTGTTTAACCTGTTTATGAAAGCAAGCATTTTAGAATATAATGCCATTTTTAAACTTACCTGGACCCACTGCATAAAATACGGCGTGCATTTCAGGAGAATAAACAGAATCATATCCGTGAAACCCTTTCCAATACTCGTGCTCTGGTACAACGAATATATTTTCCGATGCTTTATCAAACAACTGGAAATATATTGCAAAAGTTCATGTGTACGTTAATATTCAAGTTCATACGCAAAATGATAGAATTTTCAATTTTTAGCAACAAAGTCTATTACTTTTTTAATGAAGTATCCCTTGTCGGCTATCATAGTAATTGGTGCTAGGAGACTACCTTTTTTAATGTGGAATCGTTCTGGAAGATCATCTTTTGTGTATGTCCGTATACCTTCAACACCTTGAAGAGCATCATATACCTGAAACATTGTCATTTTCTTTAGATGTTAAATTTTTTTAGCACAAATCAGATTGATACGAATTATGCATTTAGGATTATTATTCAATAGGTGCAGGCATTGATAAACACTTCTAAAACATTTCAAAACATTGGTAGTTTTCAAACCTTGGCAGTTTTTCCAGGCATTGGTAATATTCCAGCTGATGATCCCAAGCCAAACATAATTTTAATATCTTTTGGATTAATGACAGTAGACAACTCAACATATTTTACAGATGATGCATCTGTAGAAATCATTCCATGGTCAGATATTAAGACCACATTAACCTAAAAATACAAAAGACTGATTTTGTTTAAGTTGTTAAGCAAAATAGAAGCATAACTCATTTGTTCTATGTGATACTTTTGCCTGCAAATTCAGAAAATCAATGGTTGTCCATAACTGCACAAGTAAATCATCCAATTTCTTAACTGCAGTCTTCATTTCCACTGAATCAGGCCCGTATTTGTGCCCTGAAATACTGATAATTGGTCAACAACAAAAATAAGCTATGAAAATTAAGTTTATCTCACAGAATTATTTTCTTGCCTCTGTAGTCTAAATCCTCATAATACAAGAGCCCGAGATCTGCCTCGTCATTGGCAAACATGCCGACGATCTTGACAAGGGTACGATTTACCTCTTCGTAGAAGTCATGCCAATCATAAATGCTTTTAGGATGCTCACACATCATAGGCAAAGTATCACGAATTAGCACTTCACAGCCAAACCACCAAAAAACTGCACATTTCAAAGCTGCTTTTGTAGCTGTCACCCACACTGGTTCTGCTCCTTGCCACCAATGTTCATGGCTAGCATTGGAATGGGGATGCATTAAAAACCAATCCTTTTTCTCTTCATCAATCATGATGTTATCAACCATTTCATGACTTTCTGGGTACAGACCTATAATGAGTTGACGTGAAGAATTAGCTACACGGATTCACATCATATACTGTCAAATTACCACACAGTATGCAATACAATGAAAAATAAAGTTGACATATTATTTAAAATTACCTGTAACTAACGTGTACATATTTGGATAAGTGTTAGAAGGGAACACAGGTTCCATGTATTTCGCTAAAACGCCCTGCCTCGAAAATCGCTTTAATCCTGGTAATTCACCATAGTCCAAATAATTCGGGCGAAACCCATCTGCCAAGATGACTAATAACTTGTTTGGAACGGATTTGTGGGCTGCATCACATGCTGCAAGCACAAATAACTGAATCAGCGAAATCCAAAGCATCATCCTTATAAAATAAACAACCACAAACTCCACATGGTAGACGAACACATGGCTAGCCAGTAAGCAACGCCTTTTACAAACATAGGCTGCCACATTAACCAATCAACGCTAACGTGCCACCCTGTATTATTCCTGCCAGCTGAGTCCTTTGCTGTCGTCTGCTTGTTGGAGCTGTTGATAACCGCAAAGGACAGGCAAGTCAAAAATATAAAAATGTCCGGAATTCTTATTGGAAGAAGACAAATAAAGGCTGTTCTTATTGACCTAAGTGGAACCTTGCATATTGAGAACACGCCGATAAATGGGGCTGTCGAGGCTTTGAAAAGGTATACATGGTATTACGTGAATTTTGCCTTGCTCATAATTAACAATAATTTGTATGGTTAATGCAAAGATGAGAATCAATTAGGTTGCTAATTTTAAGTAGTATTTGGTTCTGTATGGAATTTACTGTTCACATTAGGTTATGCTCAGTGTTTGTGTATTGGAACTGTTTGGTTTGCCAGTATTAAATGTATACATGCATCTAATCAACGTTTCCTGTATTCAGGCTACGTTCTGCGGGTGTTGGCATTAGATTTGTTACAAATACATCTAAGGAGTCAATACGGGTTTTACACAAACGTGTGTCGGATCTGGGATTCGATCTTCAACCCAATGAAATGTTAACATCATTAACAGCAGCACGACAAATGATAGATTCTTTGGAATTAAGGCCATTGCTGTTCTTGGAAGATGTGGCCATGGAAGATTTCGAAGGTGTAACTTTCAGAGGATGCATTATGAATATACAAAAACAAATTCATCATCTCATTCTCGTGTGGTTGATCAATTTGCAGGTGTTCCGAAAGAGCCTTACACTGCCGTGGTGATTGGACTGGCCCCAAGCCGCTTTCATTACGAATCCATGAATCGGGCATTTAGGTATTATAAGTGAAACTGATTTCTCTGGAGGAAGTTAACACTCTGTTGGGTAAAACTGTAATTGGATGTTTTTCCCTTTTCCTTTCAGGTTGCTTTTACAGGATAAGCAAATGCCACTTATTGCAATCAACAAGGGACGTTACCATCAAACCTCTGATGGCCCCTCATTAGGTCCTGGACCATTTGTATCGGCACTGGAGTATGCAACGGATAAAAAAGCTATAGTTATCGGAAAACCAGAAAAGGATTTTTTCTTGGCCTGTATTAAAGAATTGGGATGTTCAGCAGAAGAAACTGTCATGATTGGCGATGCAAGTTGCATTTTTGGATTATTTGTTTACAAAAAAATAATTGTTCATCTTTCATTCAACCAACTTTAAAAATGATTACCATATGTGTAGTCACAAATATGAACGTGGCACGAAAAACGAAGAAGTTAAAATATGAAATATTGTGGTCAGATACATTTTTGAAAGCACATTAAAATTTCACATTCGCAAAATCCTAAAAAATCGCTTAATTAAATTTATACCATTATGTAAATCATATGTTTTTTTAAAAAAAATTATGCTTAATATCACGTAAATTTACTTATGCGTTATCTTGATTTGCAGGATGTCAGAGATGATATTAAAGGGGCACAAGATGTTGGCATGATAGGCATGTTAGTAAAAACAGGTGAGAAAAATATCCGATTTTATACAATTGATGCTTTTTTGAATCTACCACCAGATTTGTTAAACAAAACTTGTGACCCTTGGACATTGGGGTCACAAACCATGTGCTTAATGATGATCTGTAAAAGATAAGAATTCATTCTTGTTGTTGTTCAGATTGTCCACTTCTGAATTGATTGTGGATCACAGTTTTTGAAGCAAAATCTAGCTAGGTCATTCTATAGAATTCACATCAAATCCATTCTTTCTCAATTTAAACCCATTTTCATTGATTATTTTTAAATGGCCATTTCATGTTATGTTTTGAGCTTTCCTTGATGACAAGCGAAATTGTTTTATTTGCTACAGTGTAACATCCATTAAGCCAGGCTTTTAATATATCTATTGTGGGGTCTAATACAGAAGAGCTTAAATACAAAGTCAAACACCTTTAGGAAGTTTTTGAAATGTCATTCTTATTAGTTCTTTTTTTCTTGTAGGAAAATACAGAGATGGGGATGAGAAGAAAATAGACCCTTCACCAAAGCACGTGTTTCAAGATTTTCCAGCAGCTGTTGAATTTATAATAAATGCGCTGTCATGAATAAATGGATTTATATTTTGTATGAACTATATGTATTTGTTGACTTGAGAACTACATTCAAAATGCAAGAGTTGTAACCTTTTCATCTTAAATACTCGCTATATTTTGGAAGAAATAAATATTTTGGATAACATTTTTTTCATGAGCTTGTTTGCTTTCATCTTTATGATTTGACATTGTTTTTATGGCTGGCTTGCCTTTAGGTCTTCATAAGTGTTAAATAAACAATGGTATTTGAGGCAATTTGATACCCCATTTCCTGAGCAAACAAAGTGTTTATTATTGCCATATACCTTTCTAAGGACCTAATTGCTTTAGCAAAATGTCTCAGCATTTATCTTTTTCTTCAGCGTGCAGTTAGATGTAAAATATTTTTTGCCAAATTTTTGGATTCTAGAAAATATTAATTTTTTAAGTATCAAAACAACGATGTAATCATGTGTTGAGTTAACTAAATATAACAGTCAACTAAAACTTACAATATTTTGGCACATCCATTAACTTAAAATATAATCAACTGATAAAATTTGATTGAAAAAAATGCTATTTTCCAGGTTAACTTAAATAACAAATTAAAAGCATCTTTATGAATATTTTTTACAAGTTATTCATCAAATGTCAACAAATGAAAAATAAACAGCATCACAATTGTCAGAAACTATTTTGATATGGTTCTGAACAACTTAAAATAATTGGAAATTAAATAAACATTAAAATTTATTTCAATACAAGTTTTATGCATTTCTTATTCTTTGATTGAGTGATTAATATTTCAATTCTCTTATGCTTTCCAAAATTACCATTGTTGAAAATTGACAAACCCCTTGCTCAAAGATAATATGCATAATTGATTAGCAAGAACAAGAAACGGTAATTGCGAATTTTGAAAACATGTGAACGTACCGTAAAATGAACACTTGGTTAATTAGCGACAGAATCGGTCACAATATAGCCATTGCATCAGAATCTCAAAAAATTTACGAAAATCATACATATAAATATATTTTTATGATAGAGGGACGTTATGTTATTGATTAGAAAGCACAGACTATGAGGTTATTGGATATTAAGTACAACTTTGGGAAATTCAATGCATGGTTGAAGAAATACTGAGGGATGTATGGAAAGATTCTATATAGTATGAAGAAAGTGTATTGCATAAGGGGGTGAGGAGGTTGAAAATACTCCAATAAAATTTACAATTCTTCTTGATTTACCTGCTGAAGATTTTTCCCCCCAGATTCAAATCGAAATGAAATGTTGCTTGATTGCAATACTGAGCATGTTGATGTTATATGCCAAAGGACTGAAAAAGCCTTGGGGATTCACCATGGCCTTGGGATTAACAAGGAAATACTATTTTCATGCAGAAAAAAAAATGTTTTCTTTATCATAAAGGTATTGTAGTCAGGTTTCAATAGGGCGACACGAAAGTTTACTAGGCCATATGTATAAATATAACTTTATGTATTTCAAAAGCATCTTCAAATCCTTTGAAAGTATACAGTGGAACTTGGATGACCCGAGTTTATGTTTCAACTTTTAATACTACTTAAAATAACAAAACAGACAATTTTCCCATAAAATTTTTAGAAAATTGCATGTACATATGTCTGTTGTATATAAGACAAATAACATTTCAAACTTTAAAAGAAGTTCTTTCATAGTCTTTTGATGTTTGAAATTACGGGCACTCGGATAATCGGAGTTTTACTGTATCATACTTATTTTAATTACATTAAATTTATCCTAATTAAAACGTATTTGCTAGGTTATTCTTCAATCTGGGAAGATAAGTTTTATAAAGCTGCAGAAACAAAAAATGCAAATCCTATGTAAATATAGCACATTTCAAGTCAAACATCTTGAGATTTTATTCTCAATTTTACCCTCAATCCTATCTTCCATTATCATCATCATCATCATATGCAATGATTAATTATAATTAGTTGTTGACTCAAACGAACATTACAAGGAAGTATCAAGGGAATTTGAGTATAGATATCGTGCTTATTGGATCCCATTACCAACTACCAGATAATGTCAATATTACTAAAAATAAAAATTAGTGAAGCTCTCAATAAATCCGTCGGGGTTTTGTTAGTTATTTATAAGATATTATATCTGAAGAGTTAAACCTAGATGCTTGTTTAACGCTTCACTTGCCAGTTTTAATTATTCTCCAAGCAAAACTCTTTCAGCTAGAAAGAATATTTAACATTTACATTTGAAAATTTACATTTACATCATCAGACATATCTTGAAAAATCATTAAGATTAACTCTATAGTTATTAGGACGATAATTATTTTATATAATGCCAATAGCAGCGTTTTTAATTAAAATAACTATTCCTAATTTGACTTAATAGAAAACCCTGTGGAGTACTCTACTGCATTGCATATACAGAAATACATCTCTGGCAATCTGTATTTACTTCAACAAGAGATTTCGTATCCTACTAGAGACGTTATTTATGCTTAACGATTGTCTAATCCTGTTAGCAACTATCTTTCATGCTATCAACAATAACGAAGTATTGTACCTATCCTAAGTATTCATAAATTAAACAACATTACGGATTGTAAACAGCCTACATTTAGAAATGCGTCAAGGGTCCTAGAAATAGTCAAGGCGGAAGTAAATTTATGATAGCTTTAAAGTACATACTGTAAAATGTTATTTCCCTACTATTTGGAAAACCAACGAAAGATCGCTTTCCTCAATTATGCATCCCTCAGAAACTGAAAACGAAATAAAATTTGCATTATTTTTCCAGCCATGAGCGTATTATCACGCGATTCCGAACATATGAAACTTTTAGTAATAACCGGCGGTATATTATTTTAAGCAGAAACTTTAAAAATTACAACTCAACGTCTAGATTTGAAAGTAAAAATCGATGACACCGCATGCCTAGAGACGAAGTGCTATGCAAATTCGTGTTTTCTAAAGCATATCAAACAGGAAAATAAGTCCTTTTAAACCAGACTTAAATATAGATTTTCAACGCTTCAATTCATCTTATCATGATGCATTCGCAAGATTTTCATATGCAAAACTAGCAGGCTGTAATTTCCTTTGAAGAAATATAAAAAAATATTGCCTATACTGTAAAACCCATTAATATTCTTAAAAACTTTCTTAATTTCTATGTATAGGTCGCATTGTACGAGGCTGAAAATCATCCAAATATCAAACTTGAATTGAAATGCAAATGTAATCGATTTGAAACATTTTCAAACGGCACCTATTTTCTTTTTTCGCAATTTGCTTGTTGGATTAGATAAATGCATGTAAGAAAACCTAAAATGCATTTATAGTTTATATTGTAGATTTATAGGCACTCAAATTTAAAAGAAGAAAATGTTATTGTGTATATTTTATACAGATGGGAAATGTCTTCTGCGTGGCAGCACCATAGGTATCTTCTACATCTGCATCCAAAAATGTAATAACTTAATATAGAGTTCCCCAACCTTAAATATATAAACATATAATAAACATTTTGGAGATTTTGCAGGCTTTGTTAAATTTTATAATCCATTTAAAATGCTTTTTCTATTAAAAAAAAAAAAAAAAAAAAAAAAAAAGCCCGC
>JAQGBW010000989.1:0-30991 GCA_034698625.1 Julus scanicus | reverse complement strand
TAATAAATATGACCTAGTTTACGTCATAAAGAATTTGTATACCTTTTTAGTTTTATTTTAACTTTTTTTTTTTGAAAGCGAGGTGAAGTGTAAGTTTGACCCATTGAAATACATGGGGGTGAAAGGGCCTTAAGTTCGTAAACCGAGGTTCCACTGTGCTTGTGGAAGGATATCACAGATTCGGCCATGGTTAGCTGATATACAGTTCTCAATATTTGAAAATTTAAATAAATCGCATTCGCATGTGAAAGCCAGCAGGATCTATTTACAGCACGTCACAGGTGATCCGCTATCATCATTGTGTTGTCAATGAATGGCAGTTGTTGTAACAATAGTTCAAGGTATACCAATTAACCTGGCTTCATTAGCATGATTTAGCTAGTATACGCCCAGAGTTGTATTTCAATGAATTATTTTATAATAGTGATCGAGAGTCCAAGAAGTCGAAAATCAAAGTAAGAAAATGCCAACGTTTAAGAGATACACGTCATTGATCTCCAGAAACCAAAGCAAGAAAAGGACAATACACTTTTATAGCATTAATAATAATAATAACAATAATAATGATAATGATAATAGGTGTGCACAGCTACGGAAACGACAGGTGCTAAGCACAGCACGCGACTGTGGGCAAAACTACTAACCACTTTTCTACCTTTTCTATTAAACGTCAGCTTGCTTCCCCATAATTTCCCTTCAGGCAATGAAAACACCCCATCGTTAATTTTTTTTTTATATATATATATATATATATATATATAAGCGATATAAAGGAACATGCAAGCAAGATCATAATTAAAAGTTGTGTACGGGCTCATAGTGCCACCTGGTATTTGCCCTTTAAGTGTAAATTGCACCAGCTGGACGTACAGTTTGATGACCTTTTTGTTTCAGAATCTTATTGTCTATTTTACCCCTGCTTGCTAGAAGTAAGATATATATCAGTGAAAGTCATTGAAGTTCTAGTAACAGCTGATCATCCGCATTCCACCCACGCATATTACATCCTATGGCTCATCATATTAGCAGATGTGCTTAAATGCGTGACCAACGTCATTCAACGCTTTTTCTACCCACGACCACTAAATTAATACTCGGATAGTATCAAATTAATATTTTTAAAAAATGATGTCATGCTACTAATTGTCGACTGAGGAGGCAATGTCGCGTAGGCAGCGTAATCTTGCATGTGTGTTTTTAATTGAACAATTACTCGCAACGTTGCATATCTATGCCAACATGGGCAGTTGTACAACGTCGCCAATTTTATGCCAAATATTAGGTTATCATTAAGCCTCTTGATGGATCCCCAACTTGAATCGGCTGTATCGAAATTTACAACTGAAACCAAGATGATTTCAAATCCAAATCAGGTTTTACAGTGAACGAGTGAAAAACGGTACAATCACCAAAGCGAGGTCAAAGACTCAAAATGGCATTATCTGAGGTCGACTCGGGCAAGTCTATGATATTTTACCTTTCTTGAAGTAATGCATTTTTTGATACCACTTGGGGATGGCGAACAAAAGATGTTGACATTTTTTTTGAAAATTAGGGAGAGGGTGAGGAGATACTATGCTGTGTATACGCCGGATGAAGGTGGGGTCATTGCGAAATCCAGCTTTCAATATTATAAAGAATTTAACTTTTCTTATTATGCAAGGATGTCATTTAATTACAAAATTATCATCAGACATCAATCATATACCGCTGATTAAAAACGATATGCTTCAAACTACAACACAGAAGTATGATCTGTATAAGATACAATGTTGTGTAACCTTTCTATGTATTGGTACTGGTCTTAAAACCACTAACATTTACGATATTAATTTTTGTTTATTGAAACTTAATGGTTGAGCAATAGTTCCAATATACACTGTATACAATATGAATCTCTTAGGCTCATAGGATTAAATAAACTTCATTTTTTTTTTTTTTTTTTTGGTGTCAAACAACCATGCGTGCAATTGGTAAACAAACTTATTCGGAGAATATACATGGTGTTCAATATTAATTTTGCTTAAGAATGTTTTAGTTCAATAAAGTGTGATATTAAATGCCCACATGCGAATCTAGATAATGTCATGATCATTGCATATGCAATGTTTGTATGGGTTTATTGTGCATTAACACTAGGATAAGCTTGGCTAAAACAATCAATTTCTATAGATTTTAATAATATTCTGCGAATTTCGCTTTAAAATAACGAAGATAACTCGCAAATTTGCTTTCATTTTTGCAATATACTTTTATAACAAAATTTTCTTGTAAAATATAAACCTCTTGCAAACTGAACTCGTGCTGCATGCCTAGTAGTTGTACAGGAGGCATCATAGATGGCGCTTGAATTTTGAAATGCGTTCTCATTGCTATATCTGAACAAACTTGCATATCTACTATCTAGATATTATTTTAACTCACCCACGCAGTGGTGTTGATCATAAATAAAACTCTGGAATTTTGCAATAAATATATTTCCTTGAAATACATTTTTCTATAAAAACCCCGACTCGTACTTTTTGCATAGATTTAAATGCAAATATCGTTTGCATGGTTGAACTGAACTGCTCAAAGGCACCACGAAACTGTCTACCATTTCCGATATAAAATTAATCATTCTAAATAGGCTTACGCGCAAAATCATGCAGAACGGACATTGCATATCTTGGCCATCATTTACCCTTTTGCCTTTTGAATCGTTAGTTGATTCCAGGAATTGTGTTGAGAACATTAGGATGTATACATTATTTGCATGCATGCAAGCCTGCCTGCCTATTTCATATAAATTGAATATAGGCTTGTAAATATCCATTACTAGCATTACAATTTTATTCAATACAGTCGAACCTGTCTATCTTGAACCAGTTTATCTCGAAACCCTGTATATCTCGAAATTTCTGGAATTCCGTACCTTTACAATCTAAATTGAGTGTATTTTCCATGTATATCTCGAAATATGTTTTTCCAAAACCACTATTTCTCGAATTTCAAACAAGACTCAATTTTAAAAATCGGTGTTCTTTCAATAGATAGCACACATGAAAAATGTTGTTTGTCCAACTATGTAAATATACATATGTATTTCCAAAGTTGAAGGTATGCTAAAAAATTTGCCACTGTGATTACGTATTCCTTAAAATTAATAAAAAAATGTCGTTCGTAAAGGTATTTTCTTTTAATATGTATACTTAATCAATAATGGAAAAAATTCTATACATTAGTCATTTCAACCTGTTTATCTAGAAATTTTAATCCTTCCCATGGAATTCGAGATAGGCAGGTTCGACTGTACTATTATCTTTTAGATTTACATTAATTTCCTACAAGTCAGACACTATCTAAACTTTCATATCATGACGGTATTGGGTTTTTTATGTTCTGTACTCTTGTTATTGCAGATGATCGTTCCATTTATACATCCTTTGTAGTTGACAGATACTTCCTCTATACTTATAAACCAGTATTCTTACCAGCATTGATCGTATATTTGCTAGACAAACATCCAACAATTTGTCTATCGATGATTGCTATATGTTTAACTAAGAATCTGAGAGTATTGGCATGACGACTTTTATGGCAAGTAAAAACTTCTTTTATATGTATCCTTTCTATTTTATGTCGTTGCACTTGCATTTCTTTGCATGGAACCTGTTTAGGAATTATGTAATATTTAAACGTCTATTTGATTTTTAGATGATTGGAAAGTCATTAGTAATAGCTTGATAAGTAACAAATTCTGGCTAAATATTTATTTACACAACATGTGAGTTCTTGCATTCTTCTGCAGGTAGTATCATTCCAGTTCTTTTCTATGCAACTCTTATTTCTTTAAAAAATGAGGATATTTTATTTTAACTAAATTCCTGGGCTTGAGTATGGCTAGACTGATTTTTTTTAAAACGTTATTAGTTTATCCTGTCTATTTTCCTTTATTAAATTTAAAATTCGTCTAAGCATTAAAGTATTTTTCAGTATCTTTCCATTCTAATAAAATTACATGCACGTATATAACCGTATATATATATATATATACATATATTTAACACATTACAAATATCTAAATAACAAATAGCATTTTCTAATGTATATAATTTCCCCCCCAAAAAACCTGCACTGATCAATTCATTGTTTCGTTAAGGAAACATGCAATCGTGTAGTTAATTAAGTATATGCTTAATGAATTGTTTGGAGTTCAATTATTGTTCAAATGAGAAAAAAAAATCCAATTATTATTTATGAGACTGTAATGAGAAACTTCAAACAATTATACTGTATAACTATTAAACAATTATATGTATATATCCCATCCATACTGCATAGAATTCTGTTCAATACAGTGAACCCGGAACTTATGAGTGACACGTCCTCTGTCTATGATTGACCCTGTTACTATTTCCTACACCCCAATATACCAATGATTTCTATTTTTGTATAAAAAAATGACAACATTCAAGGTTGAATTGTCACCCTTATAACCTATACATTTTATAACAACAATACTTATGATTATGCGAGTTAAAACTAGCCACTTGTTACAACTGTATGAAGAATATGTTTCTTGCAAGAATATCCTTATTCTGGATAGGCAAGGATCTGGGGGCAATGTTTTTTTATTTAATCAATATTGCACTAGTCCCGGCCTATAAAGGATAAGAGTTTACATCAACGTCATGTGGCTGGCATCAATGACTAGTTTTTGGCTAATCAAGTTGTTTACAAGAATGACTATTCAGTCAGGGATGAAATGAGTTTTGGGAATACGGTACTTTACAATTCCAACATTTGCAAATTGCTACATTTTACCACACATTGTGCTTGAGTGAACAATATTAATACCTTTTCACAGTTTAGGAAAACAAGGAATAAGTGAGCACTATTAGTTACTAATCTCTACAAGTCTGCCATGCTACAGTTCCTCAGATGTTATTGATTTCAATGATCAATTGAATCAATAGGATCCCGATTGAAGGCAACAATTGTAAATAAATATTGGTAATATATCCTTGTTTAGTCGATGTTTAGGGATCTCAAGTAAAAATATAATACAAACATCGTATTTCTTTAACTACTTGTGCTTTCTCTCTTTCTAACGATCCACATATTTCTCATATGTTACTCATTCACATATTCATCATATTACTCATTCACACGTTTATCATGCTCGTTCAAAGATACACGTATATTTTGTTTACCTATTTTATAATGTTACTTTGCCTTCAGATCATTGACATGTACCATTAAAAAGCACAAATACATGAATTTGTCTGATAGCAAAATGCATGTTTTAATGATTACATACAATGGAATGTTGCACCAATCTTTCGATTTAATCACAGACTTATTGAAATAGGGCGACACCGATGGCATATGTTTCCAATGCAAACTTTTCCATCACTTATAAATCTTGTCAGGGTGAGTGAAAACCGCGGTTTTTTTTTTGGATATTTGTTATGTAAATTTTGCATTAGGCATTATTTATATTTTCGCAAGAGCGCTGCTATATATACCCAATGTATATGTACTCATTAAATTAATACTTGCTAAAATCAAATAAGTTTGTCTTATTATTACTACTAATATGATTCTTAAAATGATTTTTTGTAAAAGGGATTGAATTTGCGTGAACTTGTATTTATTTGAATAAAAGAAAAAAACTTTAGAAACTCCAGCTTGTTATTAGAACAAAGTAAAGATATCATTCCATTTTGAAATTCAGCTGGAAATGCTTATTGTTTCAATGTTATGACTGTGTGGGAGTCAGAAAGTCAGAATAAAAGAAAGCTGCTTAAGATTGGGAGTTGTCTTAGCAAAGTGTGATGTTTGTCATTTATAATAATCGCGAAGGATGACTCATGCAGCATTAACTTCAGAACTGGACACACCCGTTCATGTACTAATGGTTTTGCCCTAATACTTTATTGCATACAAATTGTGAGCATCCCAATCCGTTTAATGACCTTTATGGTTTCAAACAAGAAACATTAATTTGACTTTGTAAATTTGTGAAACATGTTAAAACAGATAAAAATGCTTAAAAAAATCGTTGTTTCTTTAAAAACAAGTGATGTATACTTGATGCAAATGATGTACTTGCATGCGAAATAAGTAATTAGAGATTTGAATATTTTAATATCTTGGAAATTTGGCTACATTAATGTAAAAGACTTAGTACATTCGAACCCTCATAATTGCAAGCCCAGCAAATGTAATTAAGCTGGATCACAACCCTATTACTTTCAATGGGTGAAATTTTAAAACTGCTCACAGCCAAACAAAAAGAGATTAAATAAAAATAAAAATTGTTTAAAATAGCTTAATAAATCAGCAAGCGTATGATGATGTCGTTTTTCACTTTGAAATGGTAGATTTTTTCAAAAATTAATAAACAAGTTTGAAAAATGTCCGTTAATTTGCTGCCAGCAGGTGGCAGCACGAGAATTCAAATTAACGGACATTTTTCAAATTTGTTTATTAATTTTAAAAAAGTCTACCATTTCAAAGTGAAAAACAACATCATCATACGCTTGCTGATTTATCAAGCTATTTTTCTCTTTTTGTTTGGCTGTGAGCAGGTTTTAAAATTTCACCCATTGAAAGTGATAGGGTTGTGAACCACTTTAACCAATTTATGCAATTATCCGGGTTTTGCTTAAGGGGGATTACAACCCTATCCCTTTCAATGGGTAAATTTGCAAAGACACTCACAGTCAAAAAAAAAAGACTAAATAAAAATAAAATATTTTTAAAATAACTTATTAAATCAGCAAGGGGCTTCGCTTGTCATTTTTCATTTTAAAATAGTAGATTTTTTTTAAAATTAAATTATTATTTGAATTTTTCACTCTCAACTTGCCTATATTATGCTGCCAAAATTGAACGGGTTCGACTGTATGTGATACATTGCGATATAATATTTTTAAAGTATGTATATTTATAACAATGTTTCTCCAAATTTTTTGTTGTGGACACAGTTGCCCACATCATTAATTATTTAAAAGCGAATTTAGATTATATTTATAGATTTTTACCCTTTTAGAAATTAAAGATACTTTTTTAAATATTAGTTCATTGAAAAAGTAATCATAATAAATCCTTTTCATGTAAATGTAAATGCCATTTTTTATGAAAATAATGTTGACCTCGCGAACTCCCTGAAAGGGTTTCGAAGACCCCTTGACAGGATCTTGTGTGATCCCCAGGGGTTCTAGGACCACGCACGGTAAGTTGGCCTTCACAGAAGGGTTATATTGCCTTATTGTTACCACCATTGCAGATTAGAGGTACAGTATTTGGATGGAAGGGTTCACAGGAATGTTATTTACAACTACATATCAGATATAACTGATATTTTAACTGGCTTGATAACTGTAATAAAATGGAGAGGCTTTCTCAGACCAAATAAAGAGTGGTGTATTGCACAGGTAAACTTATAACTGCCAAAATTGAAACTGGTTTTCAACAAAGGCTCAAGATTGCTTCAATTATATACTCATTAATCAAATCAATCTAGATTGAGTTGCATAATCCTAAATTTATTTAAATTATAAAGATAATAGACAGTCCATATGATGTAACATACATTATATCGTATATTAAATAAGCAAATGATATAGGCTAATAAACTTGTATTACAAATGTTGCCAGATAATGCAACCGTGGCGTGATGTGATGAATACAATGAAGGCTCAAAGCGAGGGTTTTGTAGTTTGCAAATATGTATGTGCTTCATTCAATTCATCAAAAGTTTCATATAATAATCAAGGCCACACAGTTGGTGCAGTATTGATTCAAGAAGATGATAGTTAAGTGTGTTTTTATTCGAACATAATCTTGATATTTCGATAATACTGAAATAGTTAACATGGCAAACATCAAACAGCGTTGATTAGCATATTAAGACACTACAAAATCTTGTCATTCTGACATCGCATTCATCTTATTGTATTAATTATATCTTTGGGATTAATTAAATTTATTAAATATAGACGTTGGCATCTACCAATTGAAAACAATATATTCGATTTTACCTTCAAATTATGTAATGAGTTTAATTGTGCTACACTTGTAAGTAATGTAATGTTCTACTGTAAACATATTTATGTATATTTTAATTATGTAGTGTTCTTTGTTGTTCAATCATTAAACACTCTGTTGAAGTTTGATACCTTTATACCAATTGAATAAGATCATTTCAAAGAAAATAAACCTACATCTTGATCGAATATTTTGCTCTTATAGTATCAAAATATTAAAATAGGCATTTGGTAAAATTTGAATTATTGATTGTACACCTATACTGCATGATAAAGCTTTTGTTAAGCATACTAGAGCCACCCATTCATGAAGATTATAGATGGAATTTGAAATTCATGACAACGGCGCTTCTTTATAGGTTGACTAAGCATATTGCCTACATTTTTGACCGCGGGAATGATTATCTCTGAATTGCATTCCCGAGTGTTCGAATTTGATATTTACCACCACAAGTCTTTCATTAATTATTATACCATTATTTTGCACAACAGGATAGTCACGACAGGAACTTCAACTGATGTTCCAAAAGTTAACGAATGTAGTGTTCGTAACAAAGTTAAAAAAAAAAAAAAAAAAAAAAAAAAAAAAAGGAATTGGTTATGTACAAAAAATGTACACAAAGGTTTCAAATGAATAGTTAATAGATATCATCCTGATGCACGATCAATAACAAAGTTACACTAGTTGTACAGGTGATAAAGATTCACCAATCTGTATGTCAATTCTAAAAATGTCTTCGAAATGTTGTAAACACTCGCCATATTCGCTCGATGAACAAAAGTTTGGTAATAAAAATAAAACCTCTTCGGTGTACAACTATTCAATTCGTGTTTTTCGAAGTGAAAATGTGAAGCTATGTGAACCACAAAGGAAATTGGGAGCCTAGCGTCCAACAATTGGGTAGTTCTTTTGGGTGAGTAGTAGTATACACGCTCTGGGTGAAGAGCACAGGTGAGCAGAGCAGAGAATGTTTCCCTGAAGTGGAAACACAGCAGGAGGGGGTTGCTATTAGAAATGGTCATTCGAACGGTCAAGGCCGAAATGACCCCTTTTGTGAAGTTTTGCCCCATTCCGAAAGCCATCTTTCTTTTAAACTATTGGCTCTTTTCGCGGAATGGCCAATGCCAGGAAGGTGTGGACCACGATACGTACTGTCCTGCCAGTTTCTTTGTTCCAACTTGGCAAGCCTGCCTTCCATATAAGGGGAAATGAACTATTCCTTTCACCTGGCCACTTAGTGCTCCCCCTTACACACGCCGGTCTTGGGCTTTAGTTTGATATGAAATCATCGACTATACCACCGGATGCATCTCGCTGCTACTTTTGTAAAAAAAAAAAGTATATAGTAAAAAAAAGGCCAACCGCCATAACGCACACCCTGCTTTAAACTATTTCATCTGCCTTATGGACAAGGCGAGTAACTGGTAAGTTTTACTTTTATGTTACCTTTTTCTAATGTTCCTACATTAATTTGACCAAACATCAACCATTTAAGATATTTTTAATTTGATCCAACTTGGAACAAAAAAAAAGGCCTACGATTCTTTAACTACAAAACTATATACATTTCAAACTGGGTTGTAAGAAAATATGATTTCTTATTAACTAACTGTAAACTTAACACATGTTGTGTCTTGTTGCCTGAGTTAGTTCTGGTTTCCTGAATCGGGTTTAAACTTAGCGCGCTCGTAAAGTTAACTAGGGTCAAAGGCGGTAGGCAACTCCAGTCTTTGGTTAACAACGCGCCAATTTTGACAGTTAAGACTCATTAATGAGCTTTTTAATTATTGTGTTTTTTTCCTTCAAATTCTGGTGTTTAAATAATAATCTTTCAACAACTTATCGCATGTTCGTAAATGGAATTATTCGTATTGGATGAATTGCAAATTTAATGAATATTGACAAATTTTACAAACTTAAGTGAAATTTATGAATTTCGTAGCCAAGTCAATCTCTCCAATATTATAACATCCATCAAGAATACTATATATTGTCTACAAAGTTTACTTTCTTTAAAAATATACAAATTAACGGACCGCGCTATACAGTAATGGCGACTAGTACACAGTAAGTTTGGTGCAATTGAACATTAGTTTTAGAATTAAAACTAAATTATTTTTCAACAAAATTTATATTGTTTCTAAAGCTTATTTTGTTTCATATTTAAGTTAAAAAGTCAATGGAAATTGAGGTTTAGAAAATCGCATTTTGTCACATGTAATGTTTCCCCTGCACTACCATGAACATGAGGGTTTATAGATTCTAAATATTTTGGGACAACAAACATGTTTCTGTTTTTACAGGTTTAATAATCTTTTTTAATTTTAAATTAAAACACGAATCTTACAGATGTTCAAACATTGCAATTCTGAATTCCTCCGTTCATGGCCTCCTTACTTTTATGACATCTTTCAAATATTTCTTTTTAAAAACTGCAAGCTGAACATAAAAGTACACGTGTGAGCATCCATAAACTTTACACTATGGGTTCTCCACCTACACTGTTTTTAGCTAATTTCAAAGTCTATAGGCGTAACCTTTACATATAGACCAACAACCAAGATAAAAGGTTGTTTCGAAGGTGGTTTATGAAGACTCCTAGACCACAGAAGGAAAAAAAAGCAAAACCCGAATAGCTAGTTAATAGTATTGTTATTCGACTGGTATCCCGTGTCTGTATATTCTGATTAGACCAATGGCGACTGAGAAATCATGTGTCATTCTTTTGCAATGTTCTTTTTTTATGAAACTATTTTGTTTCATATTTAAGTTAGAAATGACCAATGTTTTTTTTGTTCATAGTAGACAGCACTGACGCCAAGGATATCAAACGGGTGATATATTGTCAGAAATATCAGGCGTAGGCTTGTACATCGCAATATTTATTGCTTGTAGTTTAGCTCGTCGTTATTCTGAATAAAAGCTGGTTTCCCATGACTCCATAAGCATGTTTGGTTTTGTCTTGCATAGAAGTCAGTTTAGGTTTCAATTAAAAAATATTCAAGTTTTGCTCTTTCAAATTTGTTGTCTTATAAATTATTACCGCTCAGTCTCAGTTAAGGTAAACAAAACTGCTCGCCGCGTAAGCCGATTCTCAGCCGTTAGCCGCGTTACACTTCCGTTTCACTGCTGCTGCTGAATAATTTGTCTTACCGTAAACAAAGACATCAAAAATGGGGAACGTTAAAAGTATGGCTTAGGTTAACAATTTAGCATTTTAGCTTAGTACATTTTTTCAATTTTTTCATTTATGTATAGTTATGATTGATCGTGGCATTTAAGAATAGGCGGCACCGGGATTCCAAACAATGGCTTCCAGCAATATCTGTTCGATTTAACTAAATAAAGACATTGAAAACAAAATAACAGAAACCGTGGTTCTCCCCCTATAGCATTATTATAGAAACCCTTCGCGATATCCCTAAGCTAGACAGCACTTCCTGAGTCTTGCAGTAGGTCTTCATACTCAAGCATGACATGGCAATTTTCCTGTTATTGTTGCAACAGCCTATCAATAGGTAACAATTAGGATGATACCAGGGGTACATCTGCAAGCAGAATACCCGCATGCAGTTGATGATAATGAATGGAACAAACCATACATATCTTCAAATTTGTCTGCGCTTTAAAAGACGAAAAACAAAGCTTTTCATTCTGTGTACACTTCCTAGAAAAAAAAAGAAGAACAACAACAACAAAAAATAGTCCTGAACGTGGACATTAAAGGCAATCCTGACAAGCTTTGAAAAGTTTGAATCCTGAGAAATCAGAACCTTAGGGCATGGCTTAGAATAGAAATCGTGTTGCCTTATTAAAAAGTTCAGCGCCGTCTAGTAGTATATATATACCGTACTTTCACAATTACACGAATTACTGACATGGCCATATCTGCCATCTGTCGCTGAAAACTACGGATAATTAACTTTTTTTTAAGTGATGGACTGACTGGGCAACAACACAAACGAGACGGGACAACTAGGCCTATGGGCATATATATACACTCATTTTGGTTCCCTTCATGCGCCAATAAGCAAGTACACGTATTTTGCACTTATAGCCTCCTGTGCATAGTGTGCTCTGGTGCGCTGCACACACCTCAATTATGTTCACACGTTACATCATTGCGTAGGAGGACAAGACGATTTGGAATATAGAAGAAAAAAAAACAGTTGATAATGGTAGATAACTGGTTATGATTTGGGGAGGGGACTGACTATCCGTCACCATCACCCATAGAACGATACCAGAGTTTTGCGAATGTTGAACCAGCTGACCTCTGTCCAAAAAAGGCAGAACCTGTTGAATTTTGAGTTGTAACAGACTTAACTGTTTGTAAGCGGTTTGTGGAGACAATGTGCTGGATTTAGGTGAGAAGACTAAATTCAACAAGTGAAACTTTTAAATGCTTTCATCATGGAAGGAATTCATCCAATATTTTAGAAAATTCTATATAAAAAGGTAATTTTTAATTAAATTTAAGTAGCCATCGTGTCTGATGGCATTATAACTGGTCCAGTACAAAGAATGTGCAAAAAAAAGTTACATTCTAGAAGAAGTATGGGAATATTGGGATTTTGGTTAAACAAAATCATGGCTGACATCTGCCCAACAAGGCTGACCCTATTGAATTTTGAGTTGTAACAGATTTAACTGTTGGTATGACGTCATACGAAAAGTTGGAGGGATGATATGTGGTTTGTGGAGACATTATGGATTTCATTGTGCTGGATTTAGGTGAGAAGACTGAATTCAACAAGTGAAACTTTTGAATGCCTTCATCATGGAAGGAATTCATCCAATATTTGAGGAAGCTCAATATAAAAAAGGTACTTTTCAATTAAATTTAAGTAGTCATCGTGTCTGATAGCATTATAACTGGTCCTATACAAAGGAGGTGTGAAAAAAAATGTTAAAATTTATGTACATTGTAGAAGAAGTATGGGAATATTTGCATTTTGGATATAAAAAAAAAACAATCATGGCGGCGTGTTTTATAAAAGATTATCGAACAAACACATTGAGGATTTTTGGGGGCAAACTTTGAGATCATTGTTTCCAAAAGAATGAGAGCTGTATGAACGCACATTTTTTAGAAACTTCAAATGTTTGTTTAAGGGCACCTTTGCTTTCTTTGACGGATTAATCATTGGGAAAACATAAAGTACACCAAAAAAGATTTTTTTTTCCTTTTTATGGCTAGGTATGTTTTTAGTCCTTATAGTCCATCGATGGCGGAGTTTGGAACTAACCGATTGTTGACGGCATCGATTCGGTTTTCAAAGATGGGATACCGGTTTTTTTTTAAAAATCACTATTGGATTCTACAATGTATGCAAGACATATTTGGCGAAAAAAAAAAATAAACGCATCCATGGGCCTGAAGCAGGCTATCTGAATACGTTTAAGAAAATAAAAAAGGGTTTTTTTATGTTCCCAAAGTTCGATCCATTTCTGTAGTCTTTCTAGCTTAAAAGGCAAAGCTTGCTGATGAAAAAAAGTTTTCCCTGTGTTTGTTGCCCTATTGAAAACAGGTCTATTTTTTGCTACTGGTACTTTATGTCCTGGGAAGCCTTTTGATGCATTCCCATGCTCTGCTTTTCAAAAGCCCTACCCTTTTCTCTGTGCTTTTCAAATGTAAATCGAAAAATCCTGAATGGGGATCTTTTCTTCAGTTTGGCAACTCAAGAAATGTCCCTCTGCTTAACGGACTTTCAAACGGTGACACCTGGAAATGAGTGACTCACCCCCAGACAACGCCCCTATATACACGATTAGACCATTTGCTCCAGAATGGAATAGATGTACTCTTGGTACACAGAACAACACGTTCGTTGTGATTGCACGTAGAAGAGCACTTTCGACAAAACTTGTTCGACAGGGGCCCCGAGCACCCATTTAAAACTAAATGAGTTGTATGTTCCTCGTAAAAATAAGCTTCTGTTCGTATAGAGTTCTATATAGTACTCTGAATATGCATGGGAGGAAAACTCACTAAATTATTAATGGCCATCCCCTGTCTTGGTCACGAATCTTAGCGCCCACCAGCCAGGCACCCGAGTTGGGTGCAATCCACGATTTTTAGTTACCCTCTCCTTATTTTTATACATTCCTCTTTTACGAAACTAAAAAGCACATAAAACAGTGCCAAACTTAGGTTAAAAGTTCGAGGTAAGTGTTTAAAAATATTAGTGAATTGTGGCAAAAATTATCGAGGGGAAAATTTGTGTGGGTGAATGGAATGAGGGAGTCGTCTACCGTCTAAGACCATTTTTTTTTTTTAAAAAAAACAAGGTGTATCATTCAAAAATGTCCAGTTGCGGAGGTCATTGAGTGGATCTGTAGGTGCTGTTCTAGCAATGGCCCCCTGTGACTTAAAACTCTTAAAGTGTATACCCAGCAGTGGTCAATCGTTACTTTGAACACTCCTTTCTTCAAGTGCTTTTACACCCACATTTTTTGGTTAAATGACAGAAAACATGAAACGCTTGTAGAAATTAGCACATCAGTAGTGCTGCAGGTCATTTGAAAACAATCCATATAGTTATGTAAAACTATTGTATTGTAAATCTTAAAAAATACCTAAATCATCTCAGCAAAGATTTGAAGAAATGCTGTGAGACGACTTTTTTTTGGAAATTGATTGATTGTACAAAATTGAAAAACAGCGATGTTCAGCATTACAACTTACATGTCAATTTTTTAACAGATATTGACAGAAAAGGTTATGTATTACAGAATTATTTACGCTCGTAGTAAAAAAAGTAAACGTGAGGTTTCTTTACTACCAATTACAAATCATAGGATATTGCAACAGACTAATATTTAAAGCCATGCAAAATATCGTATTTGTATTTTTCCAAAACATAACAATACATACTGTTTAAATATAAAATTGTGGTGAATTTTTTTGGGTGGATTTAGAAATACCGTTACAAATCTATTTGAGAAAATAAAATTTCAACAGCGCAATCTCTTGCCCTCCTTTCAAAAATAAGTATAAAACAACAATCAGCTATGGCGTCATCTAGCAATAAATATTTGGGGAAAAAAGAAGTGGGGTCACATAAAACAATTCATGTTTTCTGCTTCGTGTGCTAGAATTCAGGTAGAAACATAGCCTATAGGCCTCTGTGCAGCTACTTATATGGCAACCTAGTATAAACTGCGGTTTTGTGAACACTTCCAGAACAGTATGAAAAGAATCATTTGCAATAATTCACAAAAAAAACTTACTTCAACCTGTTGAATAATTGGATATATTTCAATTAGGGCAGTCTAAAACCAACAAGTTCGTTCACCCAAATCTTGTGTGCAGTTTTCCATATTTGAGTTGGTTGATCAGGTATGATCAACCTTATCTGGTAAGAGCAATCATAATGAAACAAGGTATCGAGATGCAAATGGTTACCATGAGTGACCATTGGCCCTCGGCGGACCCAAATAGTGTAACCCCTAATATGAGGGGGCATCCTTTCAGTTGCAGGTCCAGCCTTAGGGGTGTCGTTAGAGCATCTTTGAGTGGACAACAGATGTTTGCAACACCTGTATGGAAGTAGGTGCGAAACACTATCTAGGACATGCTTAAGTCTATCCTCAGGTGGTATCATCCACACCTCGTGTGACCATTAACAATTGATCGGAGTCTTTCGCGGTCAACAGATAACCTGACTGCATGGTCTTATTACACGTGCTCTCGGGAACGCTGAAGATGAACCCTGTTTAATTATTTGGCCTGTAAATCAAAACCCAGGGAAAATGGCAAGCTCAAGAGGAGTGGTACCTAACTCATTGTCCAACGTCCAGGTAGCAGATAGGGTATTCTAAAAGGGCAGTGGCTGAAGGACAATTTAAAAGAGGGTAGAGGTTTAAATGGCTGCCAGGGCATGACAGATGGGGTTTCTGACATCTTGCCAAGGCAATACCTGAAGTGTAATTTTGCCAGAGGGCTTTGAAGTTCTAGAAAAGGCACGTTTTCTCATCGTTTCATTGCATGGGCTGTGAAATTTTACTTACTGAAGTAACTCCAAGCATTAGGTCAAGAGCAAAAAGTTGATCTTTCATGAGCTACCCTAGATAAACTTGCATTGTATATCTTAAAATTAGCAAGTTTTAATCCTAAACCGCCTTGTGATAATAGCATGGAATTAGCATGTTTTATGGAACTCTTAAATCCTCAATTTGTTAACTGGATGATTTACCAGAGGAAATCATGTTTGTATTCATTTATATATTTAAAAAAATTCTTCGCCACCTACATATACCGCAGACAAACATTACTCATTTATAACGTCAGATTTCCATTCACCTTTACTATTATATTATACTGTATGCTAAATAGACAGCTAGCAACAATGGCGGCCATTTTTTGACTATCTCATTTTCACCTGCATAATTTAAAAGCTCTGCCAAATTCTCTTCTTATTGCTCATATCCACAAACATTTCATGTTAGTTGTATACAAAAATTGGCCTCGACTTGTGTGATTTTACTAAAAATTGTTGTAGAGGCGTTTATGCAACATCATTTTAAGACTCGATCCTTCCCAGTTAAGTTAAGTATGCCCAAGTATGTAAAATAAATTTGCTTACCTTGGATAAAGTTCCTCATCGAAGTATTAAATATCATCGATTTCGATTCCCATAACAATAATAATATACATGTTGACTTGATGAAATAATAAACAGATGATTTACAGATGAACTCAGTTGCATGGTTGGACCATTTATAACACAAACTTAAGTAATCTGAAATAATAAAGAAAAATTCAAATAAAGTTTACCATCTATAGACAATCATATAATGAATATTTGAAACTTTTCCAAATCAGTTCAAATTTCATATTAATGCAATAATGTTGGATTACTATTGAAACCATAACTTCAGAGTTTCTGATGAAGACATTCACTACATTAGTGACATTAATTATATATCTAAAACAGTTCTTCACAATGTGTTAGTGCCAGTGGCAAAAATAACTGCAAATTGAACAGAATAGTCCCATTTCAGAAGCTAGTAAAAATATATAACATTCACCTTGGCCTTGTAGGCAACCATGAAAAGTATACCTACAATATACATATAGGCTTAAGGCAGCAACTACTATAGGTATGGCTATCGATGAAAGGCAAAAAGTTAACCTGACAAAATATACCAGGATTAAAGATAGATGGGAATTCCCTCGTCGTTCTATAGCTCCTTTATTACATAAACACCACAATTACCTCGTTATTGACTATCAGGCGCCTGTCTCCTGTGGCGGCTTTGAATGAAACTACTCCGCTCAACATTTACTAAAGGTATGGCTGAGCTAACTGCTCAAATAATTTATTTTCTTGCCACTATTAATTTTCGAAATGTCTCAAAACCGCTCCCAGGAAGCACGCGCTGGCTCTTTCCAGAAACTAATTAAAAACAACTTCAGGACATTTTGTCTACCATGCTGTTGTGAGTAGTTTGGAAACTTGCACTTCTATCGCATGCACAGAAACAAGTTTTTTTAGCATTATACTATTAAAATTCTGGACCTAGTTGTAAGCTTTTTTGTCTGGATATGAATTCAATTCCATAAATCCTGAAGCACAAAGGTTATCCGACTTTTATTTAAATGGAAAAAGCCTCTTTTTTTTGTTAGGGCATCGTTTCGATGACACCTTATAGGTCGATTTCTGGTCAGGTCGATGGTAGGGATGCGTGAGCATTAGTAGACGAGATGAAAGCAGATTTTTAACCCCTTTATACCTCCAAGAGAACGCCTTTGCAAATTTGAATTATTGACTGGATCATGCCAGACTTGTAATCAAATATTATCTACACAGTATGCAAACAATGCGCTTGGATTGCACCTTTTAGCCACTCGGTATCATATTTACTTTTAGACATGATGATGATGATGATAAAAGCAAATAGTTTAGTTTTTTTTCTCCAAAATCCTACAACGTTTGCAGAACTTTTATTACTTTCCAGCAGGGTCAAGTACATTTTGGGAATTTTATGTTTGCATTTTCATTTATCAAATCCAATAATTGAGCAGCTATAATAATATCTAGAATGAAGCCCAAATGTTAATTTGACCTTACAGTACAAAACACTTATATTTTTTAAACAGACAAAAATATTAGATTAATTACATACCAATACAAAATACTTAATTTTTTAAGCAAACAAAAATATTAGATTAATTACATACCAATACAAAATCTGATTTTTCTGTACATTGCATGCAAGGTATTTTAAAGACATTATGCATCTGAAATGGTTTTCTTTTGAAATATGAATATCTGAACGTAAAACCGAAAACAGCAGGGTCAAGAACATTTTGGGAATTTTATGTTTGCATTTTCATTTATTGAATCCAATAATTGAGCATCTATAATAATATCTAGAATGAAGTCCAAATGTTAATTTGACCTTACAGTACAAAATACTTAATTTTTTAAACAACAAAAATATTAAATTACATGCCAATGTTATAAAATCTGATTATTCTGTAAATCATATGGAAGGTATTTTTAAGACACTTTGCATCTGAAATGGTTTATTTTTGAAACATGAAATATCTGAACGTAAAATCGAAAACACAGGTGCACGAAATGCATGTAGTACGTATAGAAATGTTGATGAATTTACAGTATGTCGTTTGTACAAAGTTTCAGCTAGTTATAAAAGTTTGTGCACCATGAATACGTTTCCTAATGTGTATTTATGGAAGGGCTTATTGGAACATTGGCCAGCGGCATTTTCCTTGTGTTTATTTCATTCAAAAATTGCATTCACATTGCCAAAGGTCCAGTGCGGTCCACCAAACGCTCGTTTTGAATTGACCGTTTTGCTTTTATGTTTTTGAAAGCATGTCGTTTAATATGGGTTGAGAGGCAGGGGGTGCAAAAAAAAAAAAAAAGTGTCCTGAAGGCTGCTTGCTGGGGTTACATTCTTAGCTGTCCTCGCTGTCTTTTCACACCACATGGATTTATTAGAAGTGACTAGATCCTTTGTAAGAATTCTGCATCCCTCTCAGTCCTCTGCTAGGGTGAAATTCTCTGAACAAAAGAAGGCCTACCTATGGACCTATCTCAAGTTTTCCTCTCTTATGTATACTGGAATTGAGTTTACTTCAGGAAAAATCAGCGTTTGGCACATAAGCTTCCGATGAAAGACTCTCCCGAGTTGAGCAAAAGATATTAAGTATTTGCCTGTGGGCACTTGGGGCAGGCACAAAGACACCATGCTCAAAATAGAATGCATTCAAAACATCAGTAGTCTTTGGGCTAGCTGGTTGCAGTTGACCCTCAGATGACCACCGAAACGTGAACAATAGCAGTAACCGTAGTAGCTGAGCCACTGAACCCGGTTCCTCAAAAGAGCTATTTATTTTCTTCCATTTGGACGTTTTGAGAAAAGAGTGGAGAAAAAGTAGAAACCCCCTAAAACTTCAACTTGGATAACTATTGTGCGTCGCCTTCGGGACATGTATAAATAACTTATTATGTTGTGCACCTTAACCAATCAAGTGTTTTCAAAGAGGATGGACGGCTGGGAAAAGTTTTAGGTTTCGCACAAAATACCAGTAAAACGTAGACATGCGACCTGTCGTGCCCCAGCTTGAGACATTATGTCATTATAATACTAAAGAAAATTAATGTCGTTTCTAGCTGACAAATGCGCTATCTAAGCAAATAGGCAGCTTTTTTATGTCACTGGTGGGAAACCCAATATGTCGAACAAGTTACAGACCTCGGGTACAGTACCTTGCTCCAGCACAAAGTTGTTGTTAAATTGTGCAACGGGCTTAGGTGTCATATCATAGGTGTTAACAAGAATTTCAGCAATTTGGAACGGTTGAGGGTTTGGAAATTTGAAATTCTTCACTTACACAAATTCGATGCGTTCACTCTCCTTTGGTTCATATAAAAAACACATTGGCACTTCTACAAATATTAGAATATTATCTTTTACAAACTATACGACATAACATGATTTATGGACAACACGCATGGTGTATCATTTTCCATGATGTTTACGTTGCTGTGGTCATAAAAAATAACTATCCACAACGATTGAATTTCATTCTCGTTTTTATTAATTATGTTGGATTTCATTTCAATTCGTGACATTTTTTTCTCATATTTTAGTAAAGTTTTTCATTCTCACAAATAGTCCATCCTTTTAATAAATTCCAGAAATGTCAAAACATTGACGGAATTTAGATGATGTCCATCAGTCATTAAGTTGGTTATCCAAAAACTAGAGTGGGGACGAGTGCCTATTCATCACCTAGTCGCCCTATATTATAATCTTTTATGGGAGACACGCACATAACATGAAGGATCTATCCAAAAAGTCTATCCAATTGAAGCAATTACCAAAACAACATGCGCTACTACTTGAAAAGGCTGTTTTGAATTACATTTGCTGTTTTTCTACATCTTTTACTATTATCACATGAGATGTTATTAGCCTTATCAAAATAAGTTGGAGATGCACCACTTGCCATGACTGCGTGTGATCAAAGTTGTACTTATAGTAAGCTATCAGCACTCTCATTAATGTCAACAGGAATAGCACTCAGCACGAGTGATTTTTTTTTCAAAATTCTGAGTCATATGATAGAGTATTTTTTATAAACGTTTTCAGTTGTTGTCATCCAGTCTGATATATAGTACATATTAATGATATTATGCCAGTTTTAATTTTAGTTAAATGGTATTCGTAAATAAATGGACGTCATATGTTTACTACTGTTTATTATAATGCCATTATGTAAAATTTGAAAACAGTACATTATCTGACACATAGTATGTAGGGTACCATGGGTAGTAAAGGTAAACTTTTGACAACCTGTATATTAGCTATATTAGTAACCAGACCCTTCTAGATAGAATCTTGAAATGTTTCATACATATGGAAGTTTGGCCATGACCAAACATTTACAAACTTCCAGTCAAATTCATCCTGTATTGGGTTTCCTATGAATCTAGATTTATTCATTGTACAAAAATTCCTTCCTTTCTGGGTCAGAATTCAATAGAAAATTCCCCCTATTTAGCGTTTTTTCGTTTTTCTTATTATACAATAAAAGGGGCTCAACCCCTAGGATGTTAAAGTTCATGTAAACAAAATAATTATATAGAAATATTTTAAGGTGGTTATGAGTTTGATATAGAAGTAATGCCAATGCTTATGTTTCAAAAAAATCAGTTGCCATTCCTATAAATCTAGTGATTCTTATAAGCAAATTTCAGATTATTGCTCATCTAAACTGATATAAAAATTCTACAATTACAATAATTGTGGTGGTGAATTTTCATACAAAAATAAAAATTATGATAAAACACCAAAACTGATGCCATAATGGATTACAACAGTTTTAATTACAAGTTAAAGCCTTGGGACAGTTTAGGTGGTGTCACTAAACATTGTCAAACCACTGATGAGTGTGAACCGAACATGACCCGGTTTCAGTTACAGAATGACCACAAAAAAAGAAGGTGCGCTTAATCCAGTTTAATTCTAAGTACAGTACAAGTATACAATGGCGGAATAAAGGTTCCGATTTTTTTCAGCTGACTGAACTGAAAGGTCAGGCGTTCAGACAGCAAGCGTATAACCTAAGCTTTAGTTTGACATCGATTTTTTGACATGCTGAACTTCGACAACTATTATGCTTGTAAAGCCATACACTAAGATTGGCTCGTTTATTTTCGAACCTAAATTGTTGTTGCACGAATACAACAACAACAAAAAATTTGAAATCCCACACTATCCATTTACTGTCGGTATATCTCTTCTGGAAATGGAACATGAACATTTCCATGGCCTGAAGCGTCATGAGGCGCCACCAACTAAGTTCAGGTAGATGCTAGATGAGTTTTAACTAAGTGTTAATGTACAAAGGTCAACGTGAAAAAAACGTCACCTAGTCATGTAGAAGTCAAGCCAGTAACCCCACTTTGTTGAACTCGTTTATCAAAACGCAGAAACATATTGCTTGCAATCTGTTAAGATTTTTTTTTTATTACAACTAAAATTGGAGTCGCCATGCCGCACCAGCACTTGTTGGAAAACAAGTGCAAAACCATTTATTTTAGTTTCTTAACAAGAAACATTAACTTAAGGCAGGCATGAAATGGTGCTCACCACATAACCCTTCGGTTATAAAAGAGTTGAGGATTTTTTAAGAGGATATTACATAACTCATTCACAAGATAAAAGTGCAGAGACCTATAGGCTTCATTCACATATGCATGTCTTGACAATGTAATATTTGCCAGTCATTCATTAACTTAATTGGATATTAAATTGATCATTGAAAGGTGGAAGGTTAGTTCTCAATACGGACCTACTACTAGGATGGCTCCACAATTACTGTAAATGGAACTAAATTCAGCATACTTGTACTTAATTCTTAATTTCAGTTGAGTTGTAAATTATAAAACAGCATTAATATACCAACAATCTAGAATTCTGGCACATCGAACTATCAAAATATCCTGCCAACCATGACGTCTGGAATCTGTACTTTAAACTATGAATT
Source organism: Julus scanicus (assembly GCA_034698625.1). Lineage (NCBI taxonomy): Eukaryota > Metazoa > Arthropoda > Diplopoda > Julida > Julidae > Julus > Julus scanicus. The sequence goes on along the minus strand of JAQGBW010000989.1, from coordinate 8,424 downwards.
TTTTGCCACAATTTTGTTAATTTCCCTCTTACCCATTTTGTTTTTAATTTTTATTTTCCCCCACCACCGCGTGATCTCTATTAAAAAAACAAAAAACAAATATGAGCATGTTGCATTTAAATTGCATAATTACAGTTCGTTGACTCCAATTATATATAAAAGTATAAAATACTTAAAACTAAAACGTACACGAAATTGACGAAATGCAATATTTTGGAACGTTTTTCAGGGCCAGTACATGTCGTTCTAAAACTTTAACAACTACTAAACAAGTCGAAATAAATGTGCTCGCTTTCATACTGTTTTATGTACTATATATTCAAATTCATTATTTAGTGGACATTAAATTATACGCTTAAGAGTCCAATTGTGACATCCACGTGATAGTGAAAATCCAGCCAGTCTAATCCGATGTGTAATCCTCTCGTTTAAATACTGTGAAACATATTAAAACGCCTAACATTTTTTTTTAGAATAGAATATCATTTCCACGCCAGTTTCAGGATTAGATTTCAATCTCAAAACCCCAGACCCAAAAAACTGAGAACCCAAAGGCAAAACATCTTTATTGTTGGCTTTCACGATCTCGCCTGTTTCGTTTTAAACGAATCCTTAGTTGAACTTTGGCCCACACACAAATTCGCATAGAATGACCACCTCTTTTGTAGTCTATTCACGTATTTAGCGTAGCAAATTATTTCTAAATGATGAGCAAATCATCCATTTCTTTTAAAATGACATTTGGTGCATACCTCTTACTTTATGGATGTCCAGGCCATTTTTCACTACAGAAATCATGCTGATGGAAGATGTATTATGACTTGTTTGTAGCTAAAATATAACGAATGGCGTGCATAAGGAGAATTATATGTTCGTTCATTTCCCAAAAAACAACATTCTTTTGAATTTATTGCATAGAGATACTGACAGCATTTCCTTATTATTTAACCAACGCATTTTACTCCTTCCATGGCATTTCCTGCATCCATAAATGAATATTTTGCCACTATACTACATATGTATATTAACAAAGAATTTCATTTCCAAATAGCACCTAATTTTTTTGGGAATAGGTATGCACATAGTTCACCTTTGACGTTAGCTCTTAACGCGTTACGTTATTATTACAACTGCTATACAAAAAATTTTACAAAGTTTGCAGGTTACACAATTTTAAAAACAAAGCTTTCTTCGTATAGTCGCAAATACAATAAAAGGCCATACAAATAGGACGTCCACAAGAGGGGGGAGGTCTGCTGGCATGTGGACAGGGTGGAAGAAGCCATTATGGACGTCCACTAATGATGGCATTTTTCAGTTTAGGAATTACTATCTGTTTAATTGTGTTATAAAGGCCAGTGAAAGGGGAAATGTACACAAGAAGAAATGTGCCCCCAGTCCCAAATGTATTTGAATTTTTAAAACCTCTGGAAAGTCGGGATTATGCCTGAATTTGTGTTAAACACCAATTTTATTCTGGAATTTCCCTTTGAGGTCAGGAAATTTTCGTTAATCAGAAAACGCTGTAAAAACTGTCGTGGAATTGGTTGTGAGGGTGTGCTTTTAAATTTATAGGATGGGCCTTCATACGTTTCAAAAAAAATTCTGGACACCCTACTTTTCACAAAAATTATGAAGCTCTATGAAGCGTGGTCTGGACTAAAATGGACAACGTGTGGAGGGGAAAGGGGTATTTTTCTAAGGAATTTAAGGGTTATCTTTTGCCTCCATAATTTTGTATAACTTTTACTAATAGTGGTAAACATGTCTATTTATTCTTTACAGTGTTTTTTACAAACGTGTATATATATCTGTAGAAAAGTTACTTTTTCTTAGAAATGTTACGACTTAAAGTTCTGGCACACAAGGATGAAGGTGTAAGGCACGGTATATATTTCAGGTTAATTTTGAGACAGCAATCAGTTACTATGTCTCGGCAAACTGGTCCCAATGTCTGTCATTGTTCCTGTACAACTTGACAATTTTGGAAAAAAAAAAGTGGAGGCTTAGCTGGCAATCATGAATCCCAGCTTCCTACAAAATCCGTGCATTTTTTATAGTCTGCAGTCTGACCCAAGAGCGATATTGTAGGTGGCCACGTGAAAGGTACCGGGCGGATCCCGGTGTAATATTCGACCTTGACACTTCAGTTTGGTTTTTTTTTTGTCCTAGCGTGGCAAGTTAAAAAGTTTAATGTTCGGCCATTGACCAACCAAAAAAATAACGTGTTCTGAATACTCACACACTTGCGCTGCTTGGCCAGTCGCAAGCGTGATTTACTGTAGCCAAGACATGGCAGAGACGAGACGAGAGTAATTTTAAAGAGACATTCCTTGACATCCCAAACATTCGCCATTTCGGGATTTTTGACAAGCAATAAAATTCGTGTAAGCAGCCGAAATGTCACTTACATTTTTTTACGCCAGCACTCGATTCCAAGTCGTGCAGAAGGAAACGTACAAGATTCGTGTTTCATGCAACAGGGAAGATTTGAAATTATCTAACAAGAGTTTATGCATTCTGTCACTTAATTGCCATTCGGAAGACGTGATTCTGTCACTCAATCAGATTGGAAAAATCATAATAAAAACAATTGCTCATTTTACTTGGCATTATCTACATAAACTACTGCCTGTCAAATTGGTGATCTTCAGGAGGAATTTTGGACCAGGATAAGACTGGGTTTAATATGTGACAGGAAAAAGGAAAGGAAAACTATTTAGAGAAAAACTTAAAACGAGTTTGGAAATTCAAATAATATATAATGATCACGAATTAAGCATTGTACAAAGAATATCATGTACTTTTCGTGTATGAAGACTTTCTGATTGTCCAGGTACCTTGAAAGTCGACAAATGTACTTGAATTTATAACACTACGAAAATAGTCAGGAATTATGCTTGAAATTCGTGTTAAACACAAGATTATGCTTGAAATTCGTGTTAAACACTAGATTATGCTTGAAATGCGTGTTAAATACAAGATTATGCTTGAAATTTGTGTTAAACTCTAGATTATGCTTGAAATTCGTGCTACACACGAAATTATGTTTACATTTCATGTCGTGATCAATAAATTTCTATTAATAGGAAAAAAAGTCCGCTATAAAAACAATGTTCAGAATCTTTGGAGAAATATTGCAACTATTAACTATTACTGTAACTATTACTCTTAAGCATGCCAGATTTGTAGGCATTGGTTGACAGATTAATGCTATTTAATTCCCAGAAAAATATTTTTTATCACTAATCGGAATTGCTTTTGTTATAACTAAACTAGTTAATGTTTAGCTAGTTAGACTTTAATGGGGTACAAGTACATGTAACAGGATCTTTCTGAAATTCTTATGGGATAGAATGAATATTCAACAATATGGATAAGTTATACCATTAACAACTGCTATTATTGCATTCATGTTTTAATCAAAATGTGTTTTCGATCAGTGGATTTTCATGATTGGGTCGTACTATAATTTATCTTAATTTATCTTTTCAGGTTTTCAAACTACTCTTCGAGATTTTGGAACCATGAAAGAGCGCCTTATTGCTGGGCGATCCTTGAAGACCGTGACTTGTGCAAGGTGTTAAATATTTCTAACAAATAAATATTGAAATTCATATTGCACTCGTCCCGGCCTGCGAGGATTCTGCCTTATTTCATCAGATTCAACTACTGACAGGAGAACGTGGTTCAGAGGACAAATTTTTTTGTGGCAATTAATGAATATAATAGAGACAATCGCACTAAGGTGAGCAAGAAATTCGCCATTGGCATTGGCTAAGAAAGATGCCCAAACCCAGGTAGAAGTGCAGGCTGTGATTGGTGCAAATCTGGTTTGTTTTATGTCAAATTGCACTCGTCCCGGCCTGCTCACTCTGCCTTAAATATCCACGATACACATCATCAGGAAATATGACAAGAATGCGACTTGTCAACCAATTCAATGCAGCAAAAGGTCGACAACCTATCCGACAATCCTCCGGCTTTGAAGACCGAAAATTTTGCATAATTTTGCATGTGCTTGTCCACCGCTTGTTGAACAACAAAACCAATACAGCAGAGCATCAATCAACAGCCAGTGGTCCGCAACAGGAGTTATGATCACCACTGTATATAGAAGGGACATCCTTGTGCGCACGAATTACGATTGCAAACAACAACATATCGCAAACTTATGATCGTATCATTGCTATTAACCATTTTACCATTTGCTTGTCATGTAAAACATTGTATATACAAAACTTTGCAAACCGGAAAATGAGATGCTTCAAGTAATGCCCAATTTTATCAAGGAAATATCATATTTTAACAACAATAGACGAGTTGTTTTTAACTGATTTGATTATTTTTTTTTATTTACATGTAGGTTCAATTTAACCTGTTAATTATATTTCTGACAAATGGTTTAGATTTATTTATAAAGTCATTTTAATTTATTTTTTAAACATTTTTAGAAAATGATTTTCAAAAGATTTCATATGATTTTAAACCCTCTATTATTAATTAAGGAATCGAGTCGTAAGTCAATTTTATAGACTAAAAAACTGAATAAGTATCATTTGAGGTTTTTAACATTATTAGTTTATTTTATAAATTAAATCTTTAGCGAAAATAACAATATCGATTTGCATCTGTTTGTTATGTAGCTATATATGTAGATTTTTACTGTTGTAATAATCAATTTTGATAAAATAAACTTTAGGTGCTTTTAAATGATTATTGTGAATTATGCGTTTTCAGGGTATGCTAAAATATGCGCTTATAGTTGCAGATTTTTAAAATCAACTTTAAGAATTCTGAAACATGGATCATTTTGAAACTATTTGTAATCTAAATCTATTCTTAAACTAGACAACATATGAGCGGAAACATTATTAAAAAAAACTATCTTGATCATAAAATTTTCTAAAGATCACGTTTTCACGTTTGTTCTTCAAAAATGGTATTCTACAGCGCTGTAAATCCTTACAGTGTGTACAATGATTTTTTTAAAGCAATTATAGATTTTTAAGAAATTCATTCTGTAAGTAGAATTATATACTGCAAAAATTTAGTTTTTACTACATCATCTTGCTCAATGGGTTTTAAAAAATACCAAAATAATATTTTTTTCACAAACCAACTAAATGTTAAGATGATTCTAGAGGTTCCACCTTCGAAATTGTAAGTACCATATCACGACCGCTAATTTTTATATAAACTGCATGGGAACAATTTAATTTAAACTAGTCTTTCTCACATATTTCTTTTTTCAAGAACTGAAAATAATTTACAAATGGAAGCCTTGCAAAATGTTAACATTGAAGTTATAAGAGTACATGTATCAGATGATATTGCCTAAAATCAAGATATAAGAAAATATTTGTGTACTTATAAATGTTATACAGTGGAACCCCGATTTTACGTTGTCCGTTTCATACGTTATCCCGCTTCCTACGTCATTTTATGCTGGTCCGTGGAAATTGCCTATACCGATAATATACCCCGATTTAACGTTTTCCCGTTTTTTACGTTTTTACCGCTGGTCCTATGAAAAACGTAGAATCGGGGTTCCACTGTATATGCATTAAATTTAGTTGGAATCTCACCACAGTATATTTAATTTGAAATTAATTTTGAGAACATCTGCACTTTTTGAATTTTCTAAATTTCAGTAGCCCCGCCAGCATGTATATTAGACTCTGCCAATGATGGCTACTATCTTTTCCGTATACATAATCCGTGCCCTAAGCATCATTATAAAACAAAACCCATTTCGTGGAGTATTGCTAGATCAATTAAAAAATAACATGACAGGGATGATCATGTGTCACCCACTGATGCAAACCATTGAATTTCTATAGGATTAATCTCCTGGACATTCTGGGGTATAATTATCCGGTATCCTTGGTATCTCGTGCACATTATTGATCGAGGGGCCCAATGTAAAAATGGCTCCCTTAACTGCATGCATAGGGACTGAACAATTGAAGGCAAATGCCTAGAGGGGATGACAAGTCTTTGCGCATAGGTGGTAAAGCCCAACTGGATTTATGTGCTCGTCTACGGTTAGCGAGGTTCCGAAATATTTCAGACTGAACCCCCAGTCGTCGACTGAACGAGAAGGAAATCCGATGGCGGATGTAATGTGGATCACAGGTGAAACCAGTGATATTTGTCGCAGTTTTCGTCATGAAAATCACGTTGTTTGCTGAGATTTACTGTCCAATTCCGTGGGATGCATCAGTAGAAAAGAGATGTAAGGCGAACGGTAAGAGGCCTTGTATCTTCATTTTGCTAAGCCGTCATCTTGTGTTCCTGATACAGAGTGTTTTATAAAATAACCTTAAAGTGTAATTGAAACGGCATAGTTCCCATTCTTAAGACTAAGCAGGAGCGTCTATAAATAAACTAAATTTATTAATGGTATTTTGGCAGCCAAGTTTAAGAGAACATGTCCCAGAAATACTGGCGTAGAAGCATTTTGGCTGCTGATGGTTGTAGTTTATTTTCTATATTAAATTCATCGATGTTTGGGTTTGTTAAAAAATGTAGAACATATTCAGTGAAGTAATTTGAAATTTCAAGGCCCTCATCGTTCTCAATATGCAGTTTCATTGATATAGGAAGAAATTTTGGGCGATTTACTCTGGTAGCTATGAATGAATTTTCAGACAATTTATAGTTATTGAATACGTGAATTTGTATTTACCAAAACTCAGAATTATAAAATTAAGTGCTAACACGATATGAAAGCATGCTAAAATTTGTGGACTCCTTGAAGTTATGCAATCACTCATAGCTTTGGAGTACTGTGGCATTGCCTCTGCACATGGGCATTCTCACCCAACCCATGAGAAATTGGGACACTGCATTCTTTAATAACTTTAATAGATTCGTCTGTGTTTATATTTCGGATAACACTAAATTCTTTAATAACTTTAACTATGTTTATATTTCGGATAATACAAATAAAACATCTTCAACTACCTTATTTTTTCAAGTAACTTTTTTGTGAAATTTCAACCGGACTAGTTGTTTTGTGACCATTTCAATTTATCTAGAATATACTGAAAAAATGTATTTAGGGTTGCAAAGTCAATATTGTTTTGTGTTTCACTAAGTTGATAAAGAACGACATTGTGATGGCGATTTCTATTTTGTAAGCAGGATAACGCTAGATAAATCCAGATTTGCATTAGCCCAACGCATAGCCCAGAATGGAGTTTCAACTTGGGAGAGACGTTCTTTATATATGGATTTTATTGACCCTTTTGACCCACACTACTTCAGAAGTGGTGGATTCGGAAGATGCTCCTCCTGATGTGGTTTGCCAAGCCATCAACGACAGTCGCGAAACTTTGGCCCCAAAATTTCCAAAGGTATTACTTTGTTCCGCTTTTTAACGAACAGCTTTCTGTTTTTCAATAAACGAAAAATTTCTTATCAGGAATTCGAAGCCCATATGGAAGTCACGGATCTTTTCCACAATTACACTGCTGAGATTCATGAATATGTCAGCAACAGTCGCAGTGCCCTGTACAGGACATCAAATGGCAAAACTGTCGGCTGTCTATACGACAGTACCACAAAGTTAGGACACGTGATACATGGTAAGAAACCACACAAAGGACGTTAGATTGCATTCTTCAAATTAATACCCAATAATCTACTCTTCATAATAGGATGTTGATGTTTGCAAATTCTTTATTTGAATTTTTCGCCACAACATCATCCTAATAAGATTCAGTTGTGATCATCAGAATCAGTTTAAAATCTATTTTTCTGCATGAAAACACAGGCGTCCATTGCAACAAAGCCACAGATCTTCCATATCAGTGTTTTTGCAATCAAACGTGCTTACCATTCATCCCATTGCGAGATGTGTTCGCATACATGGAGAGGTACAACGCAGTGTTGGCCAGCGAGAATTTGGGAGTCCGAGGAATCCCCGCTAGCCAGTGGTCTGTACGATGTTGGAGTGGCCACAATCCCAACATCACTCTTGCCATTGACCTCTACTTGAGCCGCAAAAATTATCCCATGGCGAGACAAGATGCTTTTGTCCCAGTACGCGTGGCAATTTACAGCAGAGGTAAGAACTTTTCATGAGAAAAAACATTCCACATTACTTGGGGTCAACTCTTTCACCCAATTTCAGGAGACTTGCTCAAAATTCTGGATCCTAATGTCCAGAACCTGCGTTTGATTATGGAAATCACCCAATTTAAAACCGACCTGTCCAGGAAGAGCACTCTGCAGGTAAATTTTCTTTTTAACTTCACCCATGATCCCATCTTCACCGCCTGCCCTGGTGAAAAAAACAATAGCGATTTCTATTGTTATTTGGAACGTTGTTTTGTATTGCTATCAATAGAAAATTTCTATTGGTTTTATTGGTTTAAATTGTTTTCTATTGTTCAGTCAATACAGCTAAACCATAGA